>JASDQU010503549.1:12801-35966 GCA_032191745.1 Picea mariana | reverse complement strand
GAGAACAAGGATATGGAGTTTTGATTCAGACTGGAGCAGAATTGGTGTTTTGTCATAGCTTTTGCTTTTCAATATATCGACACTTTGTTCCATGTTTTGTATATCAGCTTGTTTATGGTTTAGTATTACTTTTGCTATCTAAATCAAATGCAAATGATATAATCTTATTACTGTTGTCCATATCTTGTTTCTTCCAAATAGATAAGAGACATAACAGTTGTTAGTTCAATTTGTGAATGATAGCTTTGCCGCCTTCATAAATCGAATTGTTATATATAAGTTTGCTGCATAATAGGTTTCCCTTTTTGCAGGAATTTATAATCAGAAGATTTTTATGATTTTCTTTTATGTCTTGTTTGTCCTGTAACATACTTCAAGAAGCAGCATAGCTGATCGTTTCCGAAAAGCTTGTGGATTAAACGGTGTGAGTTTCCCTCCTCCGAACAGCTTAGAAGCAATCATACACAGGGCAGACTTGGAGCCTTTCCAGGTCAATTAGTATTTAGTTTACTGTTTTCATTAAGTAGTTCAATATAGATGTAAGTTTATTAGATTTATATTAGATTGTTTAATTTCAGTAATATATTAGATCGTTTAATTTCAGTAGTTTTTGTTTCTTTATCATAAAATATAAAAATCAAAAAAGAGACGCTTGGCTGTCCTAAGGTAGCGAACACATGAGTTTTACAGGTTTTAATTAAATCTGTAGGTTGTTTATAGTGTACATTTGTGAATAAGAAATATTACAACTGATAATTAGATAGTTGATTTGAGTTATTATAAGAGTAATTTATAGTTTGTAGATAGAATAGTTAGAATATTGTGCATTTAGTATATTAGTTCCCTTTCTTTGTTTTATTAGTTTCTAGTTTCCTTTATTTTAGTTAGTTTCTCGTATTTAGTTAGATTTTAAGTTTGTTTATTAGTTTAGTTAGAGTACTTAGCTCAGATCATCTTTTCTCTTTGGTTTTCTTAGGAGACCTTAGAGCGGCCAACGGAGCCGTTAAACTCGTCAGGGTGGTCCATTCCAAACGGCTTGGGTTATTTAGACAACCCCGGACCGGTTCCACTCTCTCAGTTGACGGATGGACAGTTTCGCCCATCAACACCACCCCACTCTCACACCCTCAATATTTTCTCTTATATTTGCCCCACCCCCACCAACATATATGAGGGTGGGGAAATTATAAGAGAAATGTATTATACATTTATTATACATTTCTCTTATTCCCACCCTCACACCCTCAATATTTTCTCTTATTTTTTCCCCACCCCCACCAACATATATGAGGGTGGGGAAATTATAAGAGAATTGTATTATACATTTCTCTTATATTTGTTCCACCCCCACCAACATATATGAGGGTGAGGAAATTATAAGAGAAATGTATTATACATTTCTTTTATATTTGCCCCACCCCCACCCTAATAGAAGAGAAATGTATTATACATTTATCTTATATTTCCTCCACCCCCACCCTCATATAAGAGAAATGTATAATATAAGAGAAATGAGGGTGGGGTTGGAGCAAATATATGAGAAATGTATTATACATTTCTCTTATATGTTCCCCACCCCCACACTCATATAATAAATTTCTCGTATATTTTTCTCACCCTCATATATGAGGGTGGGGGTGGGGAAAATATAAGAGAAATGTATTATACATTTCCCTTATATGTGCCCCGCCCCCACCACATTTTTCTTATATTTTCCCCACCCCCACCCTCATATAAGAGAAATGTATAATACATTTCTCGTATATTTCTCCCACCTCATATATGAGGGTGGGGCTGGGGAAATACAAGAGAAATGTATTATACAATTTTCTTATATTTTCCCCACTCCAACCCTCATATATGAGGGTAGGGGTGGGGGTCGAGAAAATATAAAAGAATTGTATAATACATTTCTCTTATATTTGCCCCAACCCCACCCTATGAGAGTGGGGGTGGGAGTCGAGCAAATATAAAAGAATTGTATAATACATTTCTCTTATATTTTCCCCACCCCTACCCTCATATATGCAGCTGGGGGTGGGGAAAATATAAGAGAAATGTATAATACATTTCAATTATATTTTCCCCACTCATCACCCTCATATATGAGGGTAGGGGTGGGGAAAATATAAGATAAATCTATAAGGGGTGGGGGGGAGGGGGGAATACATTTATCTTATATTTGCCCCACTATATGAGGGTGTGGGTGGGGAAAATATAAGATAAATGTATATTGGGGCAGGTAATACATTTATCTTATATTTGTCCCACCCATATGAGGGTGGGGGTGGGGAAAATATAAGAGAAATGTATTATACATTTCTCTTATATTTTCCCCACCCCCACCCTCATATATAAGGATGGGGGTGGGGAAATATAAGAGAAATTTACCCTCATATATGAGGGTGGAGTGGGGAAAATATAAGAGAAATGTATAATACATTTATCTTATATTTTCCCCACCCCCACCCTAATATACACCCATATGAGGGTGGGGGTGAGGAAAATATAAGATAAATGTATAATACATTTCTCTTATATTTTCCCCACCCCCACCGTCATATATGAGGGTAATAAATTTCTCTTATATTTTCCCCACCCCCACCCTCATATAGGTGGGGAAAATATAAGAGAAATGTATTATACATTTCTCTTGTATATGCCCCACCCCCCATCCACCCTGCGGGTGGGGAAAATAAAAAAGAAATGTATTATAAATTTCTCTTATATTTTCTCCACCCCCATATATGAGGGAGGGTGCGGGTGGATAAAATAAAAAATAAATGTATTATACATTTATATTTTGTTTGCCCCACCCCCACCCTCATACAAATATAAGAGAAATGTATTATACATTTCTCTTATATTTTCCCCACCTCCACCCTCTGATACCAATGTTCAGAGTGACCACAGAGTGATAGGACCTTATAGCAATTACACTTGAGATCAGTGTTATTCGTTCACAAGATCCCGAAGGCGAGTGAAGAGGATACACACTACTCGACTCTAGACTAGACTCTCTCTCTCAGCTCTCATAACTCGACTGACCCAAATGAGAGGGGTAGAGCCTTATTTATACAAATTTGAGCAAGTTACCGGTAGATGAATACTGGAAACTGTCGGTTATAAAAGATTCCATGAAGTGGATGGGGCAGCTGTGGACTACATTTGTTATCTCGTCCCTTGGAGGCTCGACCATATGGGGACCCATCACAACTTTTACGGAATGACTCATTATAAATTTTTTCTAAATCTCATGATTACACTGTGGAGTTCTACAGGAACCCACGGAACTGTCGGGACACCACTGTCGGCCCGATAGACATGAAAGGAATAATCTTTATTATAAAGTGGGACATATAGGCCCATCATGCTTCCATTCTATTTAATATATTATATTCAGCTACAGCATCAAAAGAGGCGTCACTGTCATATCCAAAATGACTGCTGGGAGGAGAGCTGTGATCACTTGAGAAAGGAGGAAGCCCGCTGAAACATCTGTAGAAAGGAGATCCTTCCATAGCTGGAATCAGCTCATCTTCTGGTACGAATAAGTCTCCAAAATAATTGCTCTGCACCTTATAAGATATAGGCTGAGATGGCTCAGACTCTGCAAACTGTAATGAACTTCCCATAAAAGATAGTCTAAAAGTAAACCATCCTTCATAGTGTGCGGCTTCTTGGACTTCTTCCTGGAACCATTGGATGAATGCTTCTTTACTGGCTTGAAAGAACGCAACATCTCTAGGACAATATGTCCAGAACAATATATATAACCAACCAGACCAGAAATAATGATAGTCTTTGAATGGAGAACATTCAAAGGTTATCCAACAAGATCCATCAGTTTTTGTTTGTTGCATAATCTTGCAATAATCTTCATATGTAATGTCTGGTGTATATAGGACTATATATGCTTGTCCTTGGAATGGTCCTCCAGTCATAATACCTCTAGCAACATTTCTGCTATATCTAAAGTAGCTGAAATAAGTTTGCATGTGATTATAAGACTGTACCCAATTATTTAGTATGTGGATACATGTTGGACTGGACTTTATAATACAACTCAGACACTCAAAAAAATAACAATATTTACAATTTTTACACACCAGGATCCATTTGAATCCAGGTGGAGGAGCATCCCTTACGCTCAAGGAGGATGAAGCCATTTAATTGTTTTATCTTTATCTTTGGTTGGAGTTGCTTCTCTGGTAAGCATATCTGCAATACAATTATCTTTTCCTGGCTTGTATTGGATTTCGAAGTCAAAACCGTCAAGCCATAAGCTCCAATGCAGAATTCTGTTATTTCCCTGTTCCAACAATATTTGATTAGATAACATTCCTTTCATATGCTTCAGGTCTGTTCTAACAATAAAATGTACAGGTTTGAGAAACATCCTGAATTTCTTAATGCCATTTTTGACAGAAATAATTTCCTTATGAGAGGAAGGATATCTTGACTCAGTATCACTGAAGCACCCAGAAGTATAAATGCAGACTTCTTCCAATTTAGGACCATTTTTCTGTAATAGTACTGCTGCCCATGTGTCATTGGAGGCATCAGTTTCAAGAATAAGCTGCAGGGCCATATCTGGAAGATACAATTTAGGAAGATTCTGGATCTTCTGCTTGATAATCTGAACAGCTTGTGTCATTTTATAATTCCATGGTAAAGGTTTACTTAACCTTTTCTGCAATATTCGGACATATTTAGCTTGGTTCTCATAGAATTTCCTAATATAGTTTAAACAACCAAGGAATCTTTGTAGTTGTTTCTGGTCAAGAATTTCGTCAGGGAAATCTAAAAGTTTTTTCAGTACATGGTCTTGTAATTCTACTTCTCCTTTGGATAGTATAAGACCAAGGTACTCAATATTTGTTTGTGCCCAACATAACTTGGATCGGCTGAGCACTAAACCATGTTTGTACAATAAATCATAAACACTCTTCAAATGTTGTACATGCATTTTACAATCTACAGAGCAAACAAGTAAGTCATCAATATATACAATTACAAAATTCAAATGTTTGAAGATATCATCCATCCTCTTTTGGAATTTTGATGGAGCATTCTTCAAACCAAAAGGCATTACTCTCCATTGATATTGTCCATTTGGAACAACAAATGCAGTTTTGTATCTGTCTTTAGGGATAATCCCTATTTGCCAAAATACGCTTTTGAAGATATTGCATTTCCCAATCTTTGAAAATAATAATTATTTAGAAGGCAGAGGAAATCTAATAGGTAATAGAGCATCATTTAAAGCTCTATAATTTATGACCATCCTGGGCTTTCCTCTTTTCTTCTCACTATGTTTGTTGACATAAAAGGCTGGACAAGCCCAAGGGCTTCGGCTTACTTCTATCAGCTTTCTTTCTAATAACTCAGATATCTCCTTTTGGCAGTATTCATATTCAGTAGGAGACATATGATTAGCAGAGGCCTTTTCAGGTTTGGGAATATAATCTTCTTTATATGGAAGACTGAAAAAATATTGTTCTCTGGTCCAAAAGGCATTGGAATAATTAGATGTACAATCAGATTCAATCTTTTCTTTTATGTCTTTGATCATTTCTATCCCATGCTTTTCAGCATGTCCAATAATCTTTTGGATCCTAGCAAGGCTACTCGCAGATTTTTCAACTTGTTGCATATTTTCTTTAACTGCAATCCTTGTCTCAAAGGTGGACTTACTTGGTATTTTTAAGGTGTTACCCAAAATTGTTAGCTGTACAAAATTACTTCCTACAGTCAATGGTAAACATTTATTTACAAAGTCTTGTTCTAAGAGTATATCTGCACCAGTATCAAAACAATATAGATTGACTGGTACTTTTTCTTCCTGTATGTAAATAGGGATGTCTGGAGCAATGAATTTAATCTTTAACTCAGTTTTATTGACTCTAAAAGATATATCTACAGGTTTCCAATAGTATGCAGGCAAAGCTCCATGCTTAGCACAGGAATTCATAGCACCTGTATCTAATTGTGCATCCAAAGTATATTGCAGATAACCTTGGACTCTAATATTTACAGAGATGACTAATCTGTCATCTAGACCTTTAACTAGCTTATTCTCAAATAATTCAGCTTCTGACTCTTTATTGAATATCTCTCTTTCTATTTCTTCATCTCTTTTCTTTTTGAGATATTCTAATTCTTCCTTTTGTAATTTCAAACTTTTCCATAAGTCTTGCACTAATGCTTCTTTTTCTGTAATTGTCTCTTCAAGATGGAAGATTGTATTATCTAATTATTCATCTTGAATAGGTTCAGGAGTTGTAACAATAGTTTTGCGTTTTGCCTTAACCTTATGGTCTTGTTTTGAGGGACGAATGAATTCAGCATCAGTGGGCGTATAATGGTGAATATTCACCACGCTTGGCTGCTGGAGAGCATTAATTTGATGAGTAAGGTGGGCAATTTGAGAAGCATAGCGGTCAGAAAGTTGGAATTGTCCGGGAGTCAGATGAGACAGCTTAGCTTCAAGGGTAGACCTTTGTTTGAGAAGGGAATTGAGGTCAATATAAGGAGTCATCATTTTAATGTCTAAGAAGTTTAAAGCTTCAGCTAGTTGTGAAGTTTCGGATTCAGTATCAGAGAGTTGGTTGTAAGGAGTGTCTCCTAGAGAGGAATCACTATTGTCAGTGAGAGATAGGTATTCACCATCTGAACGGTGAGAGACTAAGTCCCATTCTGAAGGATCATATCCTGTTTGAAAAAGATCCATGATTTTGGTTTGGAATTTAGTCCTCGACCGCAGAGGACACTGAGATGCCCAGTGGCCAGGCTTTTTGTAGATAAAGCAAGAGGATTTCTTGGCTTGATCATTCTGTGGCCAGTGTTTAAAGAAAGCTTTTTTCTTAAATTGACTGTTTCTAGAAAACTGATGAGGAAATTTTCTAGAAAATCTTTTCTTAGTAGTTTTACACTGGGAACAGGCACAGTCATTCTTACATGATTTCTTAACTTTCTTATTCTGGTTACAACCAAAGCTGAAAGTTTCTGTGAAGACTTCACAAACAAAAGAATCAAAACCAAGGTGTTTCTTTAAAGACTTATTAGTCTTTTTCCTTAGACATTCTTTTTGCAGAGGAGTGACTATTTGCTCATGCAGACCAGCTAGAGATAATTCAGATATATCAATTTCAAGATCATCCAATATTTCTCTAACTAGTTCTGGTACCTTTCCGAGCATAGCAGATAAGTATTTCCTGAGATATGCTACATTCTCTGGATCAGGTACCTTATATAAAAGATCTTGCATGGTACAGAAGAATTTAGGTAATTGGGACAAATGACACAGTCTCTGATTCATATACAAGTCAGCAAAATGATTTGTATCTAATTTGATATCACCATAAAACTCATGTATGACAGCTTTTACAAGCTCATCAACTGATTTCTCATGATTTAATATCTTAAGCTTTCTTTTTGGTGTAACTCTTTCCCACCATATACCTAAATTACCAGTAAATCCCCAAGTAAGTCTTAGAGACAAATCACTCCAAGAAATTTTATCTTTGAATAACATCTTTTGGGTTTTAGCCCAGGCTTTCCATTTCTGAATGACCATCATAATTTCTGGTTTTGCTTTACAATTAAGATTAGAAATGGGGGCACTTTCTATATTTGATGTAGAAAGAGAAGGATGGGCATTCGTGTTTGCTGGATCTAGTGGAGCTTTCTTATTTGTACCATACTTATCATTGCACCATTTTTCCCAAGCCGTTTGGAAAGATGTTCCAGATGACTCTGCTTCAGAAGGATTTGGTGCATCAGAGGAATCTTCATGTGTAGATTCTTTGCCACCAATGACTTTGACAAAAGAATCTTCTTTTACATTAGTCTTTGTTGCCTGTTTGATCTGGTCTGTTAAATCAACAGATTGGCTTTTGACTAGATCTATTTTAGTGACAGCAAGTTGTAATACTTCAGCAATTCTTGCTAAAGTAGGATTAGGAACTTCGGAAGCTATTTGTTTGAGAGTTAGCTCTTTAGTTTCCTCAAGAGAACTAGTGGAACCAAACCATTTGAAAGAAGCATCTCTCTCAATATCCTCGATCAAAATTGGAGAGGAAGGTTTTATTTCATCCTTATAAGAATCTTTCAGACTAAATACAACAGTCTGAATAATATCTAGCTTCTCAAGAATTTTATCTAGTTGGGACTTCATCTGTTCTTGGTTTGATTATAAAGAATCGATCTCAGCATGCAAACCATTTAGATGAATCTTTGTCTGAACCAGTCTTGCGCTATGTCATCTATGTTTTGGGCAAGACAAATTGACTAATAGTTTGCATAATTCTGAAGTTTCACTATATCTTGAGGAGGATCGGCATCTACTTTTTTATATTTGATGAAATCCAAATCAGCTACCATATCATTCTGGAATTTAGGCATATGATTTCCAGGTCCAAGATTCCTATATGGTAGTTCAGGTTTTTTATCTTTGCTACTTCTTGGCAAAGGAGCATTCATCATTTTTATCATAGGAATAGAAAGATCTTGACATTGAGTACAGTTAGGATGTTGTCCATTATGTTTTTGCTTTGACTGATAAGTCCTAAAAGTTTTAGGAGCAGATGGATAAGAAGATAAATCTGTATTTACAGAGGAATCAGAAGAGGGTTCTTGTACTAGGAACTGTCTTTGGCAGTAAGAACAATTTTTTGAACCCTTCTGATGAGTTAGCAAATGATCATCTAATTTAGAATTACCAAGGATGGGTTTATATACAGGAGTCTTTCTAGAAGATGATGAATATCTTGCAGATGACTGTCTCTGAACAGGCTCAGAGGTACTTGTGGATAGGTTAGACATTTGTCTATCCAAGTCTTGTATTCAGGTACTCTGAGATCTACCTATTCTAAGAACATTTTTTCCCAAAGAATTAGTCTCGAATTTGAGTTCTCGAGGCATTGGAGGAGTAATCTGGGAAGAAATAGGCTGATAATCTGCAGACCATTCTTCTACTGCAGTGAGTTTTGAAAATCCTAAAGTAAGGGGAGAAACATTGCCGGGACCAACCACGACGCTTTCGTTAGTGGCGCGCTACACAAGTTTAGGATTTAAGGCAGGCATAGTGGTAGACACAAAGCATAAACAGATGGTTGTGTGTAACTGGGCAATTTCAGAAGCTTCTGCCATATTAAAGCCGGAGAACTGTACATAGGCTTGCAGGAGAGAGTTAATGTATGGGTCTATGAGGGACACTTGATATCTAGGCAGAGTGGAAGACCATATTGGGCCATTATGGAGTGGAGCTTGGAATACGGAGACAATAGCATCAGAAAAGCTATTATGGCACGAATCAATGATGTAGGTTAGAACAGAAGTATCAAGACCAGGTCTAACCAAAGGATTTATGCCAAACTGGATTAAGCCAAGATGAACATATTTATAGCCATGTTCTAGACCCCAATCTATGTCAGCTTGTTGAATCAGAGGGATTTGATATATAGATTGTCCAAGAGAGAGAGGAACATTATTAGAACAATATCTAATAAGAGTAGTAGCATGGAATTTTAACATAGGAAGATCATATATTTTTGCAGGCTCAATCTCAGGCATTCGCCAGTTAACATCTGGCTCATATTCTTGAGCAAGCAATCTAGTATTATATAGTTCTTTAGAAGAAGAATGACTGAGAAAATATTTATACCACTTGGAAGGAGTATATTTCACATCAGTAGACAAGTCATAAGAGGAACTGTTCTTCTGTGAAGCCATTTGTAACTACTGCAACTTCTGACAGTGTACTTAGAGTATTGCAGGTAAGCAAATATGTTAAGCGGTAAGATCAACTTACTATGGGAAAAGGACTTTTGCACCACTCCACGCCTACTTCGGGAACAATGGCTGTCTTATGTATCCTACAGCAGCAGCTAGAGACCACAGTCAAGTAGAGCACGTCACTTAACACAGAATATTTGCACGTCTCACAATCATACACTTCAGACACAAGGCTCGTTCCAAAATAGAATCACTTCACAACAATCTGCTTTATATTAATCAGCTGATATGAGAATTATAGAATCATGCAGGAGGCATGTATTATAGACACAATATCATGCAGGAGGCATGTATTACAGACAAGACCTATGAGATATAACTGCACATGAAAGCAGGGATTTTAGTCTTATGTCTTCTTAACAGAAGATTAGACAGGCTCCTAGCCGACTGCTCAGGCAGAAACTATCTCGACACAACACTTATGGCTCTGATACCAATGTTCAGAGTGACCACAGAGCGCTAGGACCTTATAGCAATTACACTTGAGATCAGTGTTTTTTCTTCACAAGATCCCGAAGGCGAGTGAACAGGATACACACTGCTCGACTCCAGACTAGACTCTCTCTCTCAGCTTTCATAACTCGACTGACCCAAATGAGAGGGGTAGAGCCTTATTTATACAAATTTGAGCAAGTTACCGGTAGATGAATACTGGCAACTGCCGGTTATAAAATATTCCATGAAGTGGATCAGGTATCTGTGGACTACAGCTGTTATCTCGTCCCTTGGAGGCTCGGCCATATGGGGACCCATCACAACTTTTATGGAATGACTCATTATAACTTTTTTCTAAATCTCATGATTACACTGTGGAGTTCTATAGGAACCCATGGAACTGTCGGGACACCACTGTCGGCCTGATAGACATGAAAGGAATAATCTTTATTATAAAGTGGGACATATAGGCCCATCATGCTTCCATTATATTTAATATATTATATTCAGCTACAGAATCAAAAGAGGCGTCACTGTCATATCCAAAATGACTGCTGGGAGGAGAGTTGTGATCACTTGAGAAAGGAGGAAGCCCACTGAAACATCTGTAGAAAGGAGATCCTTCCATAGCTAGAATCAGCTCATCTTCTGGTACGCATAATTCTCCAAAATAATTTCTCTGCACCTTATAAGATGGAGGCTGAGATGGCTCAGACTCTGCAAACTGTAATGAACTTCCCATCCTGGGTTTTCCTCTTTTCTGCTCACTATGTTTGTTGACATAAAAGGCTGGACAAGCCCAAGGGATTCAACTTACTTCTATCAGCTTTCTTTCTAATAACTCAGATATCTCCTTTTGGCAGTATTCATATTCAGTAGGAAACATATGATTAGCAGAGGCCTTTTGAGGTTTGGGAATATAATCTTCTTTATATGGCAGACTGACAAAATATTGTTCTCTGGTCCAAAAGGCATTTGGATAATCAGATGTACAATCAGATTCAATCTTTTCTTTTATGTCTTTGATCATTTCTATCCCATGCTTTTCAGCATGTCCAATAATCTTTTGGATCCTAGCCAGGCTGCTTGCATATTTTTCAACTTGTTGCATATTTTCTTTAACTGCAATCCTTGTCTCAAAGGTGGACTTACTTGGTATTTTTAAGGTGTTGCCCAAAATTGTTAGCTATAAAAAATTACTTCCTATAGTCAATGGCAAACATTTATTTACAAAGTCTTGTCCTAAGAGTATATCTGCACAAGTATCAAAACAATATAGATTGACTGGTACTTTTTCTTCTTGTATGTAAATAGGGAAGTCTAGAGCAATGAATTTAATATTTAACTCAGATTTTATTGACAGCTCTAAAAGATATATCTACAGGCTACCAATAGTATGTAGGCAAAGCTCCATGCTTAGCATAGGAATTCATAGCACCTGTATCTAATTGTGCATCCAAAGTATATTGCAGATAACCTTGGACTCTAATATTTACAGAGATGACTAATCTGTCATCTAGACCTTTAACTAGCTTAKTCTCAAATAATTYAGCTTCTGACTCTTTATTGAATATCTCTCTTTCTATTTCTTCATCTCTTTTCTTTTTGAGATATTCTAATTCTTCCTTTTGTAATTTCAGACTTTTCCATAAGTCTTTCACTAATGCTTCTTTTTCTCTAATTGACTCTTCAATATGGAAGATTGTATTATCTAATGATTCATCTTGAATAGGTTTAGGAGTTGTAACAATAGTTTTTCCTTTTGCCTTAACCTTATGGTCTTGTTTTGAGGGACGAATGAATTCAGCATCAGTGGGCGTATAATGGCGAATATTCACCACGCTTGGCTATTGGAGAGCATTAATTTGATCAGTAAGGCAGGCAATTTGAGAAGCATAGCGGTCAGAAAGTTGGAATTGTCCGGGAGTCAGATGAGACAGTTTAGCTTCAGGGGAAGACCTCTGTTTGAGAAGGGAATTGAGGTCAATATAAGGAGTCATCATTTTAATGTCTAAGAAGTTTAAAGCTTCAGCTACTTGTGAATTTTTGGATTCAGTATCAGAGAGTTGGTTGTAAGGAGTGTCTCCTAGAGAGGAATCACTATCATCAGTGAGAGATACGTATTCACCATCTGAACGGTGAGAGACTAAGTCCCATTCTGAAGGATAATAACCTGTTTGAAAAAGATCCATGATTTTGGTTTGGAATTTAGTCTTCAACCGCAGAGGACACTGAGATGCCCAGTGGCCAGGTTTTTTGCAGATAAAGCAAGAGGATTTCTTGGCTTGAGCATTCTGTGGCCGGTGTTTAAAGAAAGATTTCTTCTTAAATTGACTGTTTCTAGAAAACTGACGAGGAAATTTTCTAGAAAATCTTTTCTTAGTAGTTTTACACTAGGAACATGCACAGTCATTCTTACATGATTTCTTAGCTTTCTTATTCTGGTTACAACCAAAGCTGAAAGTTTCTGTGAAGACTTCACAAATAGAAGAATCAAAACCAAGGTGTTTCTTTAAAGACTTATTAGTCTTTTTCCTTAGACATTCTTTCTGCAGAGCAGTGACTATTTTCTCATGCAGACCAGCTAGAGATAATTCAGATATATCAATTTCAAGATCGTCCAATCTTTCTCTAACTATTTCTGGTACCTTTCTGGGCATAGCAGATAAGTATTTCCTGAGATATGCTACATTCTCTGGATTAGGTACCTTATATAAAAGATCTTGCATGGTACAGAAGAATTTAGGTAATTGGGACAAATGACACAGTCTCTGATTCATATACAAATCAGCAAAATGATTTGTATCTAATTTGATATCACCATAAAACTCATGTATGACAGCTTTTACAAGCTCATCAACTGGTTTCTCATGATTTAATATCTTGAGCTTGCTTTTCGGTGTAACTCTTTCCCACCATATACCTAAATTACCAGTAAATCCCCAAGTAAGTCTTAGAGCCAAATCACTCCAAGAAATTTTATCTTTGAATAACATCTTTTGGGTTTTAGCCCAGGCTTGCCATTTCTGAATGACCATCATAATTTTTGTTTTTGATTTACAACTAAGATTATAAATGGGGGCACTTTCTATATTTGATGTAGAAAGAGAAGGATGGGCATCCGTGTTTGCTGGATCTAGGGGAGCTTTCTTATTTGTACCATACTTAGCATTGCACCATTTTTCCCAAGCTATTTGGAAAGATGTTCCAGATGACTCTGCTTAAGAAGGCTTTGTTGCATCAAAGGAATCTTCATGTGTAGATTCTTCGCCACCAATGACTTTGACAAAAGAATCTTCTTTTACATTAGTCTTTGCTGCCTGTTTGATCTGGTATGTTAAATCAGCAGATTGGATTTTGACTAGATCTATTTTAGTGACAAAAAGCTGTAATACTTCAACAATTCTTGCTAAAGTAGGATTAGGAACTTTGGAAGCTATTTGTTTGAGAGTTAGCTGTTTAGTTTCCTCAAGAGAACTAGTGGAACCAAACCATTTGAAAGAAGCATCTCTCTCAATATCCTCGATCAAAATTGGAGAGGAAGGTTTTATTTCATCCTCATAAGAATCTTTCAGACTAAATACAGTAGTCTAAATAATATCTAGCTTCTCAAGAATTTTATCTAGTTGGGACTTCATCTGTTCCTGGTTTGATTCTAAAGAATCGATCTCAGCATGCAAACCATTTAGATGAATCTTTGTCTGAACCAAGTCTTGCGCTATGTCATCTATGTTCTGGGCAAGACAAATTGACTGATAGTTTGCATAATTTTGAAGTTTCACTATATCTTGAGGAGGATCAGCATCTACTTTTCTATATTTGATGAAATCCAAATCAGCTACCATATCATTCTGGAATTTAGGCATATGATTTCCAGGTCCAAGATTCCTATATGGTAGTTCAGGTTTTTTATCTTTGCTACTTCTTGGCAAAGGAGCATTCATCATTTTTATCATAGGAATAGCAAGATCTTGACATTGAGTATAGTTAGGATGATGTCCATTATGTTCTTGCTTTGACTGATAAGTCCTAAAAGTTTTAGGAGCAGATGGATAAGAAGATAAATCTGTATTTACAAAGGAATCAGAAGAGGGTTCTTGTACTGGGAACTGTCTTTGGCAGTAATAACAATTTTTTGAACCCTTCTGATGAGTTAGGAAATGATCATCTAATTTAGAATTACCAAGGATGGGTTTATATACAGGGGTCTTTCTAGAAGAGGATGAATATCTTGCAGATGAATGTCTCTGAACAGGCTCAGAGGTACTTGTGGATAGGTTAGACATTTGTCTATCCAAGTCTTGTATTCAGTTACTCTGAGATCTACCTATTCTGAGAACATTTTTTCCCAAAGAATTAGTCTCGAATTTGAGTTCTCGAGGCATTGGAGGAGTAATCTGGGAAGAAATAGGATGGTAATCTGCAGACCATTCTTCTACTGCAGTGAGTTTTGCAAATCCTAAAGTAAGGGGAGAAACATTGTCGGGACCAACCACGACGCTTTCGTTAGTGGCGCGCTGCACAAGTTTAGGATTTAAGGCAGGCATAGTGGTAGACACAAAGCGTAAACAGATGGTTGTGTGTAACTGGGTAATTTCAGAAGCTTCTGCCATATTAAAGCCGGAGAACTGTACATAGGCTTGCAGGAGAGAGTTAATGTATGGGTCTGTGAGGGACACTTGATATCTAGGCAGAGAGGAAGACCATACTGGGCCATTATGGAGTGGAGCTTAGAATCCGGAGACAATAGCATCAGAAAAAGTATTATGGTGTGAATCAATGATGCAGGTTAGAACAGAAGTATCAAGACCAGGTCTAACCAAAGGATTTATGCCAAACTGGATTAAGCCAAGATGAGCATATTTATAACCATGTTCTAGACCCCAATCTATGTCAGCTTGTTGAATCAGAGGGATTTAATATACAGATTGTCCAAGAGAGAGAGGAACATTATTAGAACAATATCTAATAAGAGTAGTAGCACGGAATTTGAACATAAGCTCTGATACCAATGTTCAGAGTGACCACAGAGCAATAGGACCTTATAGCAATTACACTTGAGATCAGTGTTTTTCGTTCACAAGATCCTGAAGGCGAGTGAAGAAGATACACACTGCTCCACTCTAGACTAGACTCTCTCTCTCAGCTCTCATAACTCGACTGACCCAAATGAGAGGGGTAGAGCCTTATTTATACAAATTTGAGCAAGTTATCGGTAGATTAATACTAGAAACTGTCGGTTATAAAAGATTCCATGAAGTGGATGGGGCAGATGTGGACTACAGCTGTTATCTCATCCCTTGGAGGCTTGTCCATATGGGAACCCATCACAACTTTTATGGAATGACTCATTATAACTTTTTCTAAATCTCATGATTACACTGTGGAGTTCTACAGGAACCCACAGAACTGCCAGAACACCACTGTCGGCCCGATAGACATGAAAGGAGTAATCTTTATTACAAAGTGGGACATATAGGCCCATCATGCTTCCATTCTATTTAATATATCATATTCAGCTACAGAATCAAAAGAGGCGTCACTGTCATATCCAAAATGACTGCTGGGAGGAGAGCTGTGATCACTTGAGAAAGGAGGAAGCCCGTTGAAACATCTGTAGAAAGGAGATCCTTCCATAGATGGAATTAGCTCATCTTTTGGTACGCATAAGTCTAAAAATAATTGCTCTGCACCTTATAAGTCTAAAAATAATTTCTCTGCACCTTCATAGTGTGTGGCTTCTTGGACTTCTACTTGGAACCATTGGATGAATGCTTCTTTACTGGCTTGAAAGAACGCAACATCTCTAGGACAATATGTCCAGAACAATATATATAACCAACCAGACCAGAAATAATGATAGTCTTTGAATGGAGAACATTCAAAGGTTATCCAACAAGATCCATCAGTTTTTGTTTGTTGCATAATATTGCAGTAATATTCATATGTAATGTCTGGTGTATATAGGACTATATATGCTTGTCCTTGGAATGGTCCTCCAGTCATAATACCTCTAGCAACATTTCTGCTATATCTAAAGTAGCTGAAATAAGTTTGCATGTGATTATAAGACTGTACCCAATTATTTAGTATGTGGACAAATGACACAGTCTCTGATTCATATACCAATCAGCAAAATGATTTGTATCTAATTTGATATCACCATAAAACTCATGTATGACAGCTTTTACAAGCTCATTAACTGGTTTCTCATGATTTAATATCTTGAGCTTGCTTTTTGGTGTAACTCTTTCCCACCATATACCTAAATTACCAGTAAATCCCCAAGTAAGTCTTAGAGCCAAATCACTCCAAGAAATTTTATCTTTGAATAAAATCTTTTGGGTTTTAGCCTAGGCTTGCCATTTTTGAATGACCATCATAATTTATGTTTTTGATTTACAATTAAGATTAGAAATGGGGGCACTTTCTATATTTGATGTAGAAAGAGAAGGATGGGCATCCGTGTTTGTTGGATCTAGTGGAGCTTTTTTATTTGTACCATACTTAGCATTGCACCATTTTTCCCAAGCCGTTTGGAAAGATGTTCCAGATGACTCTGCTTCATAATGCTTTGGTGCATCAGAGGAATCTTCATGTGTAGATTCTTCGCCACCAATGACTTTGAAAAAAGAATCTTCTTTTACATTAGTCTTTGCTGCATGTTTGATCTGGTCTATTAAATCAGCAGATTGGATTTTGAGTAGATCTATTTTAGTGACAGCAAGCTGTAATACTTCAGCAATTCTTGCTAAAGTAGGATTAGGAACTTCGGAAGCTATTTGTTTGAGAGTTAGCTGTTTAATTTCTTCAAGAGAACTAGTGGAACCAAACCATTTGAAAGAAGCATCTCTCTCAATATCCTCGATCAAAATTGGAGAGGAAGGTTTTATTTCATCCTCATAAGAATCTTTCAGACTAAATACAGTAGTCTGAATAAAATCTAGCTTCTCAAGAATTTTATCTAGTTGGGACTTCATCTATTCTTGGTTTGATTCTAAAGAATCGATCTCAGCATGCAAACCATTTAGATGAATCTTTGTCTGAACCAAGACTTGCGCTATGTCATCTATGTTCTGGGCAAGACAAACTGACTGATAGTTTGCATAATTCTGAAGTTTCACTATATCTTGAGGAGGATCAGCATCTACTTTTCTATATTTGATGAAATCCAAATCAGCTACCATATCATTCTGGAGTTTAGGCATATGATTTCCTGGTCCAAGATTCCTATATGGTAGTTCGGGTTTTTTATCTTTTCTACTTCTTGGCAAAGGAGAATTCATCATTTTTATCATAGGAATAGCAAGATCTTGAGATTGAGTACAGTTAGGATGTTGTCCATTATGTTCTTGCTTTGACTGATAAGTCCTAAAAGTTTTAGGAGCAGATGGATAAGAAGATAAATCTGTATTTACAGAGGAATCAGAAGAGGGTTCTTGTACTGGGAACTGTCTTTGGCAGTAATAAAAAAATTTCAAACCCTTTTGATGAGTTAGTAAATGATCATCTAATTTAGAATTACCAAGGATGGGTTTATATAAAGGAGTCTTTCTAGAAGATGATGAATATCTTGCAGATGACTGTCTCTGAACAGGCTCAGAGGTACTTGTGGATAGGTTAGACATTTGTCTATCCAAGTCTTGTATTCGGGTACTCTGAGATCTACCAATTCTGAGAACATTTTTTCCCAAAGAATTAGTCTCGAATTTGAGTTCTCGAGGCATTGGAGGAGTAATCTGGGAAGAAATAGGCTGATAATCTGCAGACCATTCTTCTACTGCAGTGAGTTTTGCAAATCCTAAAGTAAGGGAAGAAACATTACCGGGACCAACCACGACGCTTTCGTTAGTGGCGCGCTGCACAAGTTTAGGATTTAAGGCAGGCATAGTGGTAGACACAAAGCATAAATAGATGGTTGTGTGTAACTGGGCAATTTCAGAAGCTTCTGCCATATTAAAGCCGGAGAACTGTACATAGGCTTGCAGGAGAGAGTTAATGTATGGGTCTATGAGGGACACTTGATATCTAGGCAGAGCAGAAGACCATACTGGGCCATTATGGAGTGGAGCTTGGAATCCAGAGACAATAACATCAGAAAAAGTATTATGGCGCGAATCAATGATGCAGGTTAGAACAGAAGTATCAAGACCAGGTCTAACCAAAGGATTTATGCCAAACTGGATTAAGCCAAGATGAACATATTTATAACCATGTTGTAGACCCCAATCTATGTCAGCTTGCTGAATCAGAGGGATTTGATATACAGATTGTCCAAGAGAGAGAGGAACATTATTAGAACAATATCTAATAAGAGTAGTAGCACGGAATTTGAACATAAGCTCTGATACCAATGTTCAGAGTGACCACAGAGCGCTAGGACCTTATAGCAATTACACTTGAGATCAGTGTTTTTCATTCACAAGATCCCAAAGCCGAGTGAAGAGGATACACACTGCTCGACTCTAGACTAGAATCTCTCTCTCGGCTCTCATAACTCGACTGACCCAAATGAGAGGGGTAGAGCCTTATTTATACAAATTTGAGCAAGTTACCCGTAGATGAATACTGGAAACTGCCGGTTATAAAAGATTTCATGAAGTGGATGGGGCAGTTGTGGACTACAGCTGTTATCTCTTCCCTTGGAGGCTCGTCCATATGGGGACCCATCACAACTTTTACGGAATGACTCATTATAACTTTTTCTAAATCTCATGATTACACTGTAGAGTTCTACATGAACCCACGGAACTGTCGGGACACCACCGTCATCCCGATAGACATGAAAGGAATAATCTTTATTACAAAGTGGGACATATAGGCCCATCATGCTTCCATTCTATTTAATATATTATATTCAGCTACAGAATCAAAAGAGGCATCACTATCATATCCAAAATGACTGCTGGGAGGAGAGTTGTGATCACTTGAGAAAGGAGGAACCCGCTGAAACATCTGTAGAAAGGAGATCCTTCCATAGCTGGAATCAGCTCATCTTCTGGTATGCATAAGTCTCCAAAATAATTGCTCTGCACCTTATAAGATGGAGGCTGAGATGGCTCAGACTCTGCAAACTGTAATGAACTTCCCATAAAAGATAGTCTAAAAGTAAACCATCCTTCATAGTGTGCGGCTTCTTGGACTTCTTCTTGGAACCATTGGATGAATGCTTCTTTATTGGCTTGAAAGAATGCAGCATCTCTAGGACAATATGTCCAGAACAATATATATAACCAACCAGACCAGAAATAATTATAGTCTTTGAATGGAGAACATTCAAAGGTTATCCAACAAGATCCATCAGTTTTTGTTTGTTGCATAATCTTGCAGTAATCTTCATATGTAATGTCTGGTGTATATAGGACTATATATTCTTGTCCTTGGAATGGTCCTCCAGTCATAATACCTCTAGCAACATTTCTGCTATATCTAAAGTAGCTGAAATAAGTTTGCATGTGATTATAAGACTGTACCCAATTATTTAGTATGTGGATACATGCCGGACTGGACTTTATACAACAACTCAAAAACTCAAAACAATAACAATATTTACAATTTTTACACACCAGGATCCATTTGAATCTAGGTGGAGGAGCATCCCTTATGCTCAAGGAGGATGAAGCCATTTAATTGTTTTATCTTTATCTTTGGTTGGAGTTGCTTCTCTGGTAAGTAGATTTACAATACAATAATCTTTTCCTGGCTTGTATTGGATTTCGAAGTCAAAGTCGTCAAGCCATAAGCTCCAACGCAGAATTCTGTTATTTCCCTGTTCCAACAATCTTTGATTAGATAACATTCCTTTCATATGCTTCAGGTCTGTTCTAACAATAAAATGTACAGGTTTGAGAAACATCCTGAATTTCTTAATGCCATTTTTGACAGCAAGAATTTCCTTATGAGAGGAAGGATATCTTGACTCAGTATCACTAAAGCACCCAGAAGTATAAATGCAGACTTCTTCCAATTTAGGACCATTTTTCTGTAATAGTAATGCTGCCCATGTGTCATTGGAGGCATCAGTTTCAAGAATAAGATACAGGGCCATATCTGGAAGATATAATTTAGGAAGATTCTGGATCTTCTGCTTGATAATCTGAACAGCTTGTGTCATTTTATAATTCCATGGTAAATCTTTACTTAACCTTTTCTGCAATATTCGGACATCTTTAGCTTGGTTCTCATAAAATTTCCTAATATAGTTTAAACAACCAAGGAATCTTTGCGGCTGTTTCTGGTCAAGAATTTCGTCAGGGAAATCTGAAAGTTTTTTCAGTACATGGTCTTGTAATTCTACTTCTCCTTTGGATAGTATAAGACCAAGGTACTCAATCTTTGTTTGTGCCCAACATAACTTGGATCGGCTGAGCACTAAGCCATGTTTGTACAATAAATCATAAACACTCTTCAAATGCTGTACATGCGTTTTACAATCTACAGAGCAAACAAGTAAGTCATCAATATATACAATTACAAAATTCAAATGTTTGAAGATATCATCCATCCTCTTTTGGAATTTTGATCGAGCATTCTTCAAACCAAAAGGCATTACTTTCCATTGATATTGTCCATTTGGAACAACAAATGAAGTTTTGTATCTGTCTTTAGGGATAATCCCTATTTTCCAAAATCCATTTTTCAAATCAAACTTGTTGAAGATATTGCATTTCCCAATCTTTGAAAATAATAATTCTTTAGAAGGCAGAGGAAATCTCATAGATAATAGAGCATCATTTAAAGCTCTATAATTTATGACCATCATGGGTTTTCCTCTTTTATTTTCACTATGTTTGTTGACATAAAAGGATGGACAAGCCCAAGGGCTTTGGCTTACTTCTATCAGCTTTCTTTCTAATAACTCAGATATCTCATTTTGGCAGTATTCATATTCAGTAGGATACATATGATTAGCAGAGGCCTTTTCAGGTTTGGGAATATAATCTTCTTTATATGGCAGACTGACAAAATATTGTTCTCTGGTCCAAAAGGCATTGGGATAATCAGATGTACAATCAGATTCAATCTTTTCTTTTATGTCTTTGATCATTTCTATCCCATGCTTTTCAGCATGTCCAATAATCTTTTGGATCCTAGCCAGGCTGCTTGCAGATTTTTCAACTTGTTTCATATTTTCTTTAACTGCAATCCTTGTCTCAAAGGTGGACTTACTTGGTATTTTTAAGGTGTTTCCCAAAATTGTTAGCTGTACAAAATTACTTCCTACAGTCAATGGTAAACATTTATTTACAAAGTCTTGTCCTAAGAGTATATCTTCACCAGTATCAAAACAATATAGATTGACTGGTACTTTTTCTTCCTGTATGTAAATAGGGAAGTCTGGAGCAATGAATTTAATCTTTAACTCAATTTTATTGACAGCTCTAAAAGATATATCTACAGGCTGCCAATAGTATGCAGGCAAATCTCCATGCTTAGCACAGGAATTCATAGCACCTGTATCTAATTGTGCATCCAAAGTATATTGCAGATAACCTTGGACTCTAATATTTACAGAGATGACTAATCTGTCATCTAGACCTTTAGCTAGCTTAGTCTCAAATAATTCGGCTTCTGACTCTTTATTGAATATCTCTCTTTCTATTTCTTCATCTCTTTTCTTTTTGAGATATTATAATTCTTCCTTTTGTAATTTCAGACTTTTCCATAAGTCTTGCACTAATGCTTCTTTTTCTCTAATTGACTCTTCAAGATGGAAGATTGTATTATCTAATGATTCATCTTGAATAGGTTCAGGAGTTGTAACAATAGTTTTTCCTTTTGCCTTAACCTTATGGTCTTGTTTTGAGGGACGAATGAATTCAGCATCAGTGGGCGTATAATGGTGAATATTCACCACGCTTGGCTGCTGGAGAGAATTATTTTGATCAGTAAGGCGGGCAATTTGAGAAGCATAGTGGTCAGAAAGTTGGAATTGTCCGGGAGTCATATGAGATAGTTTAGCTTCAAGGGCAGACCTCTATTTGAGAAGGGAATTGAGGTCAATATAAGGAGTCATCATTTTAATGTCTAAGAAGTTTAAAGATTCAGCTACTTGTGAAGTTTTGGATTCAGTATTAGAGAGTTGGTTGTAAGGAGTGTCTCTTAGAGAGGAATCACTATCGTCAGTGAGAGATAGGTATTCACCATCTGAACGGTGAGAGACTAAGTCCCATTCTGAAGGATAATAACCTGTTTGAAAAAGATCCATGATTTTGGTTTGGAATTTAGTCTTCGACCGCAGAGGACACTGAGATGCCCAGTGGCCAGGTTTTTTGCAGATAAAGCAAGAGGATTTCTTGGCTTGAGCATTATGTGGCCGATGTTTAAAGAAAGATTTCTTCTTAAATTGACTGTTTCTAGAAAACTGACGAGGAAATTTTCTAGAAAATATTTTCTTAGTAGTTTTGCACTGGGAACATGCACAGTCATTCTTACATGATTTCTTAGCTTTCTTATTCTGGTTACAACCAAAGCTGAAAGTTTCTGTGAAGACTTCACAAATAGAAGAATCAAAACCAAGGTGTTTCTTTAAAGACTTATTAGTCTTTTTCCTTAGACATTCTTTCTGCAGAGCAGTGACTATTTGCTCATGCAGACCAGCTAGAGATAATTCAGATATATCAATTTCAAGATCGTCCAATCTTTCTCTAACTATTTCTGGTACCTTTCTGGGCATAGCAGATAAGTATTTCCTGAGATATGCTACATTCTCTGGATTAGGTACCTTATATAAAAGATCTTGCATGGTACAGAAGAGTTTAGGTAATTGGGACAAATGACACAGTCTCTGATTCATATACAAATCAGCAAAATGATTTGTATCTAATTTGATATCACCATAAAACTCATGTATGACAGCTTTTACAAGCTCATCAACTGGTTTCTCATGATTTAATATCTTGAGCTTGCTTTTCGGTGTAACTCTTTCCCAC
>JASDQU010503549.1:0-12751 GCA_032191745.1 Picea mariana | reverse complement strand
CTAGAGATAATTCAGATATATCAATTTCAAGATCGTCCAATCTTTCTCTAACTAGTTCTGGTACCTTTCTGGGCATAGCAGATAAGTATTTCCTGAGATATGCTACATTCTCTGGATCAGGTACCTTATATAAAAGATCTTGCATGGTACTGAAGAATTTGGGTAATTGGGACAAATGACACAGTCTCTGATTCATATACAAATCAGAAAAATGATTTGTATCTAATTTGATATCACCATAAAACTCATGTATGACAGCTTTTACAAGCTCATCAACTGGTTTCTCATGATTTAATATCTTGAGCTTTCTTTTTGGTGTAACTCTTTCCCACCATATACCTAAATTACCAGTAAATCCCCAAGTAAGTCTTAGAGCCAAATCACTCCAGGAAATTTTATCTTTGAATAACATCTTTTGGGTTTTAGCCCAGGCTTTCCATTTCTGAACGACCATCATAATTTATGTTTTTGATTTACAATTAAGATTAGAAATGGGGGCACTTTCTATATTTGATGTAGAAAGAGAAGGATGGGCATCTGTGTTTGCTGGATCTAGGGGAGCTTTCTTATTTGTACCATACTTAGCATTGCACCATTTTTCCCAAGTCGTTTGGAAAGATGTTCCAGATGACTCTGCTTCATAAGGCTTTGGTGCATCAGAGGAATCTTCATGTTTAGATTCTTCGCCACCAATGACTTTGACAAAAGAATCTTCTTTTACATTAGTCTTTGCTGCCTGTTTGATCTGGTCTGTTAAATCAGCAGATTGGCTTTTGACTAGATTTATTTTAGTGACAGCAAGCTGTAATACTTCAGCAATTCTTGCTAAAGTAGGATTAGGAAATTCGGAAGCTATTTGTTTGAGACTTCGCTGTTTAGTTTCCTCAAGAGAACTAGTGGAACCAAACCATTTGAAAGAAGCATTTCTCTCAATATCCTCGATCAAAATTGGAGAGGAAGGTTTTATTTCGTCCTCATAAGAATCTTTTAGACTAAATACAGCAGTCTGAATAATATCTAGCTTCTCAAGAATTTTATCTAGTTGGGACTTCATCTGTTCTTGGTTTGATTATAAAGAATCGATCTCAGCATGCAAACCATTTAGATGAATCTTTGTCTGAACCAAGTCTTGCGCTATGTCATCTATATTCTGGGCAAGACAAACTGACTGATAGTTTGCATAATTCTGAAGTTTCACTATATCTTGAGGAGGATCAGCATCTACTTTCCTATATTTGATGAAATCCAAATCAGCTACCATATCATTCTGGAATTTAGGCATATGATTTCCAGGTCCAAGATTCCTATATGGTAGTTTAGGTTTTTTATGTTTGCTACTTCTTGGCAAAGGAGCATTCATCATTTTTATCATAGGAATAGCAAGATCTTGACATTGAGTACAGTTAGGATACTGTCCATTATGTTCTTGCTTTGACTGATAAGTCCTAAAAGTTTTAGGAGCAGATGGATAAGAAGATAAATCTGTATTTACAGAGGAATCAGAAGAGGGTTCTTGTACTGGGAACTATCTTTGGTAGTAATAACAATTTTTGGAACCCTTCTGATGAGTTAGTAAATGATCATCTAATTTAGAATTACCAAAGATGGGTTTATATATAGGAGTCTTTCTAGAATATGATGAATATCTTGTAGATGAATGTCTTTGAATAGGCTCAGAGGTACTTGTGGATAGGTTAGACATTTGTCTATCCATGTCTTGTGTTCGGGTACTCTGAGATCTACCTATTCTGAGAACATTTTTTCCCAAAGAATTAGTCTCGAATTTGAGTTCTTGAGGCATTGGAGGAGTAATCTGGGAAGAAATAGGCTGATAATCTGCAGACCATTCTTCTACTGCAGTGAGTTTTGCAAATCCTAAAGTAAGGGGAGAAACATTGCTGAGACCAACCACAACACTTTCGTTAGTGGCGCACTGCACAAGTTTAGGATTTAAGGTAGGCATAGTGATAGACACAAAGCGTAAATAGATGTCATTAATAGATAACATTAATAGACATTAATAGATAACATTAATAGACATTAATAGATAAAATTAATAGACATTAATAGATAAGCGCTGCACAATTAATAGATAACATTAATAGACATTAATAGATAACATTAATAGACCATTAAATTAATAGATAATCTAAAATTAATAGATAACATTAATAGACCACGTCTTTTCATGGTTCAGGGATGATTTTCTCCACTGGTTTTCTATTTACCCTTTTGCTTGCCATGTGTACTCTATCCCAACCATCATTCGAAGCACATCTCTCCATGGTCCAGAGGAAGCACAGCGCTTCATAGTCTAGAGATGTTTTCTCCAATGTTATACTAAAGCCTTTTTACTTGCCACGTGTATTCTATCTCAATCATGATTCGAAGCACATCTCTTTATGAGTCAAGGTCTTTTTTGTTCGAGTAGAAGAAATAATTAGTTATTTTAGAGTTTATTATTAAATTGATTATTTTTTGTTGGTAAATTTTGTGAATTTTATTGAATTATAAGTTCATAAGTTATTATATCTCTAATTTTATTTATAATTAATTCATTTAATTTCAAGTTACAACTAACTTGATTCGAAATCCACCCACCCACCAACAATTAACAATAACAATAATTAATTCATTTGATTTCAAATCTACAACTAATTTGATTCCAAATCTAACAACCACCCAACAATTAACAATGATGTTGACAAAAGTTTTTTTCCACTTCATGATTATTTCATCATTTAAAAAAAAGGACTCATCAAGGGAGAAACGTTTTTAGTAACAGAGTGAATTATTACACTTAAAAACTGAGAAACATCAATCTCAATAATAGTGAGGCTACAATGGAACATCACAAGTGAGTCTACACTCACACAATCTATTATTTAATTTGATAAATTGCTTACAATTATATAGGCTAGGATAGCCCCTAACAGTCTCCTGAATATGCAGATCTGAAAACCACTTCAACACAAATCTTGCGTACACTTTTAACCATTTGCTAACTATGGCATTTCGCCATTATTATCTAACACTCCCCCTTAATGGAGAAATGGATTTAATACAATAAAAATGCATAACATGCCTGGCGGTCTTAGTCTCAGTTAGGCTTACAAACATAACAAAGGACAATTCAAACAAAACCTTAAATTTTGTTTCAACTCCATGTATGAGTGAGTTTTTCTCTTCCTCCTTTTCCATATTCTAAAGCCTCTATGAATTTTAAATTTAAGTCTTCCATATTTGCAGAAAATACCATGTTTCATCTTCTTATCCTTCATATTCTTGTTGGTTTTTATCATCAATCTGAAAATTATTTCAGAGTGTCCATGTTTGTCCTCTTCAACTTTTTCTTCAAAAATCTGTTTGTATGTGAATTGCAACCACATATCATTCTGTGTTGTTTGCTCTTTACTATTGAGCTTTTGATCATCAATTTGTTGCAACATGAGTTCATAATAGAATTTGATTTCTTCAAGGCTCCACTTCATAAAAATTTCTTCAATTTCAACATATTCTTCTCCACTATCCATTGAGTTTTCATCATAAATTGACTCAATATTTTCTTCGTCAATTTCTTCATTTTCTTTCATGTTTTCTTCGTAATCAATCACTACTGAAAATGAATTGTTGTCTTGTAGACCTGCACACTCAAAAACATTGTTACAATCATATGAAAAATCATAGGAAGAACCATACTAGTTCTTTTCATTTTTCTCCTCTAAGAGAGTTTTCCTTTCTTCATCTTTCTTCCTTGCCTCTGATGTTTCATAATAATCTTCATTTTCAGCTTCAACTACTATCACAATTGGTTGTTCCATGTATTCAACCTCTTTACCATGCTCTATCACTACAAACAGGTTGTCTTTCACTTGGTTTTGTATGCAAATGAGCTTCTCTTCTCACCAAACAATAGCTCATTAATAAGATGTTTCTCATGCAATATATTTGACCACTCTTCATGAGATGAATAGTTTTCATCAAATTTGACTTCATATGTCTTTGTTTCAAAGAGACTTTCTTCCATAAGACTTTCATTCTCATGGGTTGTTTTACACTTGTCTTTATCAGCTACAAACACACTTTCATCATCAATCATTGCAATTTCAATGCTATCATTTTCAGTCTCTATTTCAGCTACAAAGTTTTCAACACAATCATCATTTTCAACATCAATATCTTCATGAACTTCAACATCCTCACTCCACTTCTTCATTTCAAGAATATCCCAAAATATTTTTGGGCTACTTACTTCACCAAATTCAAGCAAAATACTAGACAACATGTTTTCATCCACTGCCGATATAATAAGTTGTAATGCTATTTCACCTCTTCTCTTATCATATAAATTGACACTATCTTCCTGATCATAATGCAGTAAATCTACTAACCATAGAAAAAATTTTATTTCAGTTGCCCAAGGTTCATAGTCTATACCTAAGAAGAATGGCAGATTTGGCATCACTATTTCATATAATTCATCAAATTCTTCATTCAAATCTTGCTCCACATTCTATTCATCAAACATGGGTTGTTCAGCTGGAAACACATCATATTGATCTGCAAAATATAATAACTCTTCATGCTGATTCTTCCTCCTCATTTGTTTCAACTCTCTTCGGAGTTGTTTCAACCTTCTTTGCTGACCCATGAGAACTTCACTTTCTTCTCATCTCACCCACAATTTCTAACAAGTAAAAATAATTTCTACAATAGATGTAAGTACCTTCACGCATAGCGCCTCTTACAAAATGCTAGCCTCAAAAAAGGCGATGTGATGGTGCATGCACATCTGAAGCGAGATCACAAACTTTCCTCAAATCATGGTGAACAAATCCGAATTTCCCTCAGCAACAAACTGGGCACAATGGAAGCAGCGATAAGATACCAAGAATTGCAATAATAGCAGCTATCGGATCATATGTGATACCAACAACAACAACTATCGGATATGTATTGGGAAATCAAAATTTATGGGATTTGGGTGGATTGACCAAACACAACTGAAACTTCCAGGATTTAATTGGAATGCACTCTTCACAACTATCCATAGGAAGCAATTATCGTTGACTATACCACACGACCACAGCCGTGGAGAGGAGAATACAACATATCTTGAATTTAATTAGATCTCAATCAAACACCACACAGATCTACTTTCCTGGGCAACATGAAAGCACATGTGCAAATCATAGATCAACCGATTGTGTAGGCAAATGGCAGTGTTCCTCTCTTGGACGACAGTTTCTTTCAATAGGTAGCATCCAATGCTAAACTCAAATCCTATTCGCAGCACTCCACGCCTTTCTGCAAATACACCATCGAACACTCAATTGGACAACACGTCCATGTTGGAGCAGAGGAAATGAAGATTGGTAGAGAATTCACAGAGGGAGACTGTGGGTAGATCCACTCAGCGAGTAGTCAATTAAACCTCAGTAGCCATGTAGCAATAAACACTTCAATAGTCAGTGCTCAACAACACATCGCTCCTCAATGTGGATGCCATACCTCCAGAAAGTGATCTGAGTAGCAGCAATCATTCATGCAGGAGAACTTCAGCAACGATCAGTGCAGGCACACAGCTTCTCCACCGAACACATATTGCAGTGTTAATAGCAGGGATTCGATGCAAGCATTCACAAATCGTGCGAGGAGGGATCTCACGCAGAAAACCACAGTGCCAGCGCAATTCAATAGCAGCGGAAATTCTCCCTAACAACATCTCACCCTCGCGCTCTACTCACAAAGGCAGCAAATATTTGATCCATGGGAAGGCAGCAACAATCATGCAAATAACAAAACCATAGAACACAACATGTAGCATGCAGCTACAACAACAGTACGCAGACAACTAACACAGCTCGCAACTTCTTCACACTGATTCCATGCACAAAACAGCTCAACAACAACAACGATCGGCTCTCTCCTCGGCGCACAAGTGTGATCTTCACCAAATCTTTATCACACATCGGATAAGCTCTTCCAGCTTTGATACCACTCAGAGGAAAATCTCAGTGATCTCCAAAGCCTCCTGCTCCAGCACCCTTGAACGCTGATGGAGATAGCAAGGGACAACACTCCACGTAGGCAATCAGTGGATCGACAGTAGGCTTTAGCATCCAGGCTTGCAGCTCCTCAAACATAGCGAGCACAGCAGCAGTGGTGGCTTCTTCCAGTCAACGGCTCCATGGTTCTTCACTCGTTTTTGACCTAGCGCTCTGATACCAACTTAAAAACTGAGAAAGATCAATCTCAATAACAGTGAGGCCACAAGGGCACATCACAAGTGAGTCTACGCTCACACAATCTATTATTTAATTTGATAAATTTCTTACAATTATATAGGCTAGGATAGCCCCTAACAGTCTCCTGAATATGTGGATCTGAAAACCACTTCAACACAAATCTTGCGTACAATTTTAACCATTTTCTAACTATGGTATTTTTCCATTATTATCTAACAATTACTTCGTTTAACCATTCTAGCATTATTAGGTAATTTAGCCACTGGTGATATCCCACCTACGAGCATTAAGAGATGCTATTATTAGTAGCTTTCCAATCACAAACGTTTAGAAAAACTAGAGAAAATTCATGCTCGAGCTCCACAGTTAAATTCACCAAATCAATCGACTTAATCGTTAAAATCCAGTGGTGCATTTCAGAGATATATTCTTCTTATGGAACTATATTTTATGACAGTCACAGAAAATTAAATGAAGCATGAATCAGTACAGTGCAGTAGGAAAGAGGAATATATAACATAGTACAGTGCAGTATGAAAGAGGAATATATAACATCAAAATAAAGAAAATTTTCATTCTATATTGTTGATTTTTATTTGTGTTTTCAATATTTTCTACACAGTTTTTTTCACAGAGCTCAAACAACATTATGACTAAATTTGAAAACCTACAACTTCTTAATTGCTAAAACCTAAAATTAATAGCTAACATTGAATTGGAGAATAGACCTTTATGCAGTTTATGCCTTTGCGGGACATTTTGTTGTACAATCAATATGGTCAAGAAATAATACAAATAAGATCTCAATATCCATTGCAGTTCATAAATTTTTCTCCAACCTACCGTTCAAGAAGGATGCATGATAATCAACTTCCTCTGTGTTTGATGTAACTGAGTTTTATTTATACAAGATAGCACTGTGTAGATATTAGCATATTTATTATTATTGTGAACGCGTAAAGCCTATGATTGATCATCACTGCAACTCTGCTTCTTCATTTACATATGATCGACTTATCAAACAATAGTACTTGACAACTTCCTCCATGATTTCAGAGGATGGGTTGGGATCACTGTGAACCAGCCATAACACATGTTCGAAACTCTCTAGATCACAAGGGATGGTGACGACACCAGTCAGATCCATTCTAAACTCCTCGCCCGATCTCTCCAACAGAGAGAGTATAAGCGGGTGAATAAAATAAGAGATGCCCACAAAAAATTGCTTTCTCTCCTTCTCTACTTCGACAGGGAAGCATCCTCTGGGAGTGACAATACTTTCATGAGAATGAGAATAAGCTCGAATAAGTTGAGGGAATGTTTCAGTCGGGAAAGGTTCAAACCTGAGTGAGACATAACTGATACCGAACTTAGGCCTTCGTAAGATTAGCTTGGATATCATCCTCCTAATGCCCCACATTTTCACTACGCGAGAGATGTTGCTTCGTTGTGCAGTGACTTTGGGAGTATAACACTATAAAGCCCAAAACCGTAAATGACGAACTAGCCCCCTGCGCTTGGAAACGACAGGAGGGATTTTTTATCCGCGCTGGTCTTTACACACCCTGACAACCGTTTCGTATGGAAAAATAGTCGTTGGGGAAAATACGATAGCTATTGATCGTGATATGATCGTTTTGTGATATTTGTGTATAAATTATATATAAATCATAGAATATTGGCGTTGTCTAATTGTTTTATGTTTTTGTTTTTTGGTCGGAATCCAGTAACATAAATCCATAGAAAATCTTAATTTTCTATTGTTTAAGTTACATTTTTGAATGCAAAAATGGATTCAACTTACTGAAAAACCTCAAGGGTATTCTAATTATACAGAATTAACCACTCAAATCCAACAATTTATCAGGATTTCCCACAAAAAAGTAGAACGTAGCACTTGAATTTTTAGAATATTTAAACCACTTCATGTGGGAAGGAAATGTCAAATGAATGAGTGGTTAAATATGTATAATACTATAATCTGAGTTTCTTACTAGTTTTTCAACAACTGAATCCATTTATGCATTCAGAAATGCAATTTAAACAACAAAAAATTATAATTTCACCCATCGTATGGCTGGATAGTCATTGGGGAAAATACTATAGCTATTGATCGTGATTTTATCGTTTTGTGATATCTGTATATAAATCAGAGAAGATATTGTTTTATGTTTTAGTCTTCTTGGTTGGAATCTGGTGACATTGGTAGGAAATCTTAATTTTTTTTTGTTTAAATTACATTTATGAATGCCGAAATGGATTCAACCATTTATTAGGATTTAGGACAAAGAAAATATGAGACAAAAAAAGTAAAACTTAGCACTTGAATTTTTAGAATATTTATACCACTTCATGTGGGAAGGAAATGTCAAATGAATGAGTGGTTAAATATGTACAATACTATAATCTAAGTGTCTTACTGGTTTTTCAACAGCTGAATCCATTTATGCATTCAGAAATGCAATTTAAACAACAAAAAATTATAATTTCACCCAGATTTATATCATAGGGTTCCAACAAAAAAATATTTGATATTATTTTTAAAGGTGATTTAAATTTATCCTAATTATTGATTATGTTGATTAAGGTTGGTTGTCATTGATGTCAACCCTTGAAGAAAGCCCCATAGCACAAAGGCTTGGCTAATGGACCCAATCTTGTTTGATATAAATATGACTCAGTATTGTTTTTTCATGGTTGATAAGAAGTAAATATGGATGAACTCCAAAGTGGTCCCCTTTTGTTGAAAGCCCTCACGGGAAGATGCTTTGTGGAGTAAGAGAACCCATGCTTAATTGTGGAATAATGAGATGAAGGAAAGTGATTTTGTCGGGGAAAATATCGTAGATGGATAGTGCTTGTCATTTCATTTCTGGTGGTATGTGGAACGTCACATAATTCCTCACGGTTAGAGAGTTATGGCCATGAGAAGTTGGAGACCCCAAGTTTGGGTAATGGACCTAAGTTTGTTTGATGGGTAACGGTATGAGTTATGATATATTTTCAGATAATACTATTCTATATGGATATTACATTTCATACCATTTCTAGTGGTATGTAGAATGTCACATAACTCCTCACAGTTTGAGAGTTATGTCCTTACAAAGTTGGAGGACCTTCATATGTCATCTAGAAGCCCCAAAAAGTCAAAGTAGTCAAAGTGGTTTAAGAGATTTTAAAAGGTAAATAATAAAGTGAAGTGATGAGTGTATTATAATTCAAAGTGAATACAAAATAAATTATTTCAATAATAAATTTAATGGAGAAATTAGAAGTGGACCCAACCCTAAAATAAGGAAAGTGGGCCAAGTGACCTAGAAGATGTTTTTAAGGAAGCTACTTGGAGAGTATAAATAAGAGGCAAGGCTCTCTCATTTGAATTACACTTGAGAATATTGAATATCTATATGTTTATAAGGTAACCAAGGATATATAAACCGGAATTCTGAGTGAAGGTGAAGAAAACCAGGCCGAAATGCAAGGAAGGATAAATTCTTTTGATGGTGCTTTCTAAGATATGTTATTTACAGGTCATCTCACCATTTTCTCTATAACTTTTTTTCTATAATTATTCAGACCATGAAATTTCTATGCAAGTGATAAAACATATCCAAGTATCTATGGTAAAAAATTCAGCTTTTGGGTCATTGTATTTTGGGAGTTACACGCTGTGGAAAGTAGAGTTTGTGGCAAGTCCTGAAACTAGTCAAAATCAGGTGTTTCAGGTAAAAACATCATAACTTCTTCAGAACAGATCCAAATTTAGTGAGACAAAATTTTTTGGTTAGGGGACAGTATTTAGTATGCTGTGTAACACTTTCATATCAATTCATCAAATATTTTGTGTGGGGAACGCTCTACAAGGTCACTCTCTAGAATAAGCCAGAATTCAGCAAGGTATGTCATTTTTGCTATAACTCCTTTTCTGAGAGGTTCCAAGTAGTGACACTTGGAGGAATTGCATAAACACACTGAATAACATTTTCTGTCAGTTTCAGATCTTTATACATTATAGGTTCAAAGTTATGGTTACTTCAAATTAGGGTTGTTGACTAATCCAAAACTAGGCATGTGAGACTAAAGAAAAGTTTGATGAAAATGCTAGTCTCTTTTTTTTAAAGTGAAGGAAGGTTTGCAGGAATGTGATCATATACACCAGGTCTATTATAGAGCTACAAATCAGATTTGGATGATGAAATTGATGAGGGATTTTGGTTTTGGTACATGTTGAGTACATGGTTGAGACAAGTAGTTGATGAGTTGGCGCACATACATGAGGTGTATAGTTGATGATGTTGGTACATATTGATTAGTCATAGTTGATGAGTAGTTGACACATGATTGGTACATACTTGATACATGGTTGGATGCAATTTTTTATGGTACAAGTTGATTACAGGTTGGTGCATGGTTGATGCACTTGTTTATGGTACAGGTTGATTACAGGTCGAGGTACAGGTTGATGCATGGTTGATGCATGGTTGATGAATGGTTCATATTTATTGGTACAGGTTTACAGCGGTATATCTCACAGTGATAGTGTGACAGTGGTTCCATCATTCTACTTCTACTTCAGGGTGGCAGGACGGGGCAAGGACAGGTGGTTGTAGCCAGAGAACATTGGGGGTTGTAGCCTCCTTCTGGTTGTAGCCAGAGAATTGGGGAGTTGGAGCTTCCCTCAGGTTGTAGCCTGAGAAACTAGGGGGTTGGAGCCTCCTTCTAGTTGAAGCTGGAAAAGAAAGGAAGTTGGTGCTTCCAATGAATGTAATTCTTCAAGACATATAAGAAAAAACATTTAGTGGTTTTCTCCCGATTTGGGTTTCCACGTAAAACACTGGTGTACTGTGTATGTGTGTGATTGTTTATTTCTTACTTCTCATTATTGGATAATAATTCTATATTGATATAACACTCGAAGAAAAAGGATTATAATTATGCTATTACTAATTCACCCCCCCTCTTAGTAATCCAACAATTGGTATCAGAAATCAGTAAAACCACTGAAAGGTAGATCATGGAGAGTACCAACTCATATAAAAATGGAATACCATAGTTTGATGGACAGAAGTATGCTTTTTGGAGCATAAGGATGAAGACATATATACAAGCATAGGGATTTCAATTTTGGCAATCAATTGTAGATGGATACACAACACCAACAGTTCTACCAACAAATGACAAAGCAGTGAAAGTCGGTGAGAATAATTCCAAAGCCATAAATGCACTTTTGAATGGTCTCAATGATACGGTATTCACCAAAATTGCAAATTGTAAATCTACTAAAGAGATTTGGGACAAGCTTCGAAATATTTATGAAGGAGATTCAAAAGTCAAAGCAGCAAAGCTTCAAACTTACAGAGGTCAATTCGAACAACTAAAAATGAAGGAAGATGAAGATATCGCAGCCTACTTACGATTCGATGAAATAGTGAATGCAATCATAGGATTGGGAGAAGAAATCGAAGAATCTGTAATTGTTCAAAAGGTACTAAGATCTCTTCCTATGAGATTCAACCCTAAGATATCAGCACTAGAAGAAATATTGGATCTAAACTCAATAAGCATGGACGAATTGCATGGAATCTTCACAGCACATGAGATGAGAACTGAATAGAAAAATCCAGATGTAAAAGAAGCATCCTTCAAAGCATCCAAAAGATCAAAGAAAAAGAAAAAGGAACAAGAAGAATATAGCAGCAGTAGCGACGTCTCAGAAGATGATGAAGAAGTGGCCAACTTCGTCAAAAGACTGAACAAGGGAACCAATGGTAGGTATAGAGGTAAGCTTCCTTTAATTTGTTTTAATTGTGATGGTATTGGTCATTTTGCTAACAAATGTCCTCATAAGAAAAAGAGAAATGATGAAGGTTACTCAAAAGGCAAACAAACATATAAAGGTAAAAGAACTACAAATAAAGTTTTCAAGAAAAACTTTTGCACCAAAGAAGACATCTCATCATCAGATGAAGATGAAGTCAGTGACAGTGAAACAGGGAGAGTTCTATTCATGGCAGTATAAGACTCTGATAAAGAAGACTCCGAAGAAGAATATGAAGAAGCATATAAAGAATAAATTGAAGAGGCGGAAGTTGACTTCCGAGAAGAATTGATGAGTTCTATAGAAGTTATCAGAAGAGAAAAGAAGAAAAACAAGAAACTACAAGAAGAACTAGATAAGAAAAAAGACACTTAAGAACTAGAACAAATTATCACAAAATTGAAGGTTCAAATAGAAGAAGATAAAAGAATTGAAGAAGCACTCAAAGAACAGCTAGAAGGAAAGGACAGGATCATTGGAAACCTGGAAGCAAAGATTGTCACGCTAAGAAAGGATATTCAAAATAAAAATATGTAGAATAGCTCAAAAGTTCTGGATGACATTATCAGCAGTCAAAAAACTTATCTTGACAAGTCTAGACTTGGATACAATCAGACAGAAAAGGGATCAAGCTCCAAAAAAAAAAAGCAAGAAACAAATCCAAAAAGTTATGCAGAAACAATCA
>JASDQU010503547.1:30453-48859 GCA_032191745.1 Picea mariana | reverse complement strand
CGAAAGATTGGATGAATTTAACCCAACAAAAATGGACAAGGTCATCTACAACGTCATCATGAGATAGCAAAGCATGTGACCCATTCGGCTCCACCCTAACCATGGGATCCATCAGCTTGCGCACAATGTACCAAAATATGCAAAATGGAGGGGTCTATGCTCGAGCCAACCCAAAACAAATGGTCGAGTTTGCATGGCTAATGATGAACCGAAAACTAAGGGGTTGGAGGGACGCTACCATGACTTCCACCTCAAGCTTTTATTAAACACCCAGAACCAGAGGATGAAAAACTTAAAAACCACCTCGTCTCCTAAAACCTACTCTCTTGTTACAAAGGACCATCCATAAGACAAAATGAATGTGATCACTGATGGACAGGACAAAGAGATAATGGTTTCATAGCACAAACGCTATTCAGGTCATACGCTAATAAGACAATGACAAAACAATTTAATACAACATTCGAATCATATGGTAAGGTAATAAAAACATAGCCAAAATAAAAAAAGGGTAAGGAAATAATCAAACTTTCAAAAATGATTTAATCATAACATAAATCACCCACGATTTGGTTCTATCCTTATGCTATGAAACTTTTATAAATTTTTCACATGGTCACCTATTCACCATGCCTATATGTTTTCTGATTTTAGGTCTTCCAAGGGTTCATTTGATTTCACAAGGTGAAAACCTTTAGAGTTCATTCAATGTGCTTATAAAAGGATTTCAATTTCATGCTTGTCAGTCATGAAATTGAAATGGGTAAACGAGTCAGCTATCAATAAAATAAAAGTTAAAACAACTGATCAAACAAGTAATCACCCAAAAACAACGATCAATTTCATCGTAAATACAAATTAGGCAGCAGATAAAGTTTTTCTTTGCAATTTTTTGCGTTTCAAAAAATCGACGAAGCGATATGATAATTTGGTTCCCAACAAGGTGCTGGAGAAATAGGGGACTCTCCTTGAAGTTGAATTATCTATGGTTATTATTGAACTTTCCTATGCACCACAAAACTAACTCTTTGGAATCAAATACCTCTGGAACACAACCTGCTAGAGCAATTTTTGATGTCCAAATATGGTTTGAACTTCTCTTTGAATGCGACAATGAATAATAATACTTGTATGCTCTGGACCACTGAAATTTTTGATCCTCTCATCTAAATGTGTTGATGGTATCTTCGCAGAAGTTCTTTATTCTGGTTATCATGCTTAATGAAGTTTGTGGATTAATGTACAGTCCTTTTTAGAACGTTAACACCAAAGTAAACATTTTTACCATAATATACCTTGAAACTCTTCTTTCAAAGGAATGATTAATACAAATTAAATTTGAATTGATGAAGAATTGTCTCGAGAAGATCGCTATTAATAACGGTCTTTTAATACTTTAACCATTTGTTATTTTCCATGAGATTTGCAGTAAATGTACTTCAGGGAGATTGACAAGATGAGACATGGATTACTGCGGGACGACGGAGGATCAGATGTATGTAAAGAAATAATGAAATGAGCATAAACCTGTGGACCAACGATGAAATTTCAAAAAATGACTAAGTATCAAGAATGGATCGGTCAGAGGGAGATGATAGGGGTAAGTTGAGAGTTAATGAAATGATCGTGGATCCACGGTGAGACTTCAAGAAATTTGAATAAGTATCATAGTGAATTGGGTTGATGGTGTCGGAGATGTGAAGTGTGTTGATGACCATTTTGGCCATCAATTCTTAGCCGACAAAGTGTTTCAAGGCCCCTCTCTCAACTCATATTGCTTGCGCAAGTGATGCACACCCTCGCTGAGCTGCTTTTACATATTTCAAAGATGATGTTTGAATATTTCAGAAATTATGATGGGTATTTTCTACTGGCTAACAATGATAGTCATTGGTCAGTTTTGAAGTTACACAAGTGACAGATTCATATGAGATTAACACTATTCCATTAGAAACTTTCGACAAGATTTATATGGTACTTGGCATGGTTGTCATAGATCTTGACCCATCATAAATATGGTTCATGTTTCCCACTTCTCGCGTACCATTTTGCATTCTTAATTGACACATTAACACCATTTATTTTGGACCCTTATGCTTCACCCTTTATTATCTTATACATCTCCTTACTATTCACCTTACATTGAACTATGCCTCACTTTATTACCATGACTATGAAAAGGACAAATTATCTAAGATTCATGTCATAAACCCATCATGCTATTCCTTATATTTGTGTGCCTTACATTTGAAAAAATATATTTCATCCCTATGTCATACCATACCTTTGAAGTTGTGACTTTGACACTTTTCACGCCCTATTCGGTCTTCAAAATTAAATGTATCATTATATATTTACTTTTCATCAAGGCATGCCATATTATACCAACATATTTCACTTTTCAAAATTTTCCTCGCGTCTCTCTCTTCAATTACTTTAGTTATGACATAAAATTTATACCACTTTCTTTGTGACGTTATGAATCTGTCATTTTCCCTTTGCCATATCATTAGAAAAATGGTATATGTTAACCAAGAGTGTGTTGAATTATTCAAAGATTTACTTTACCTTGTGAAACTATTGGATGTGGCAAGGAAACTTTATTTTCTTATTGGTTCATGGATTGGACATTACAATTATTGTCTTTATCAACTCAATATGCCACATTATGATAAGCCTTGGCTTGGTGGTTAAAGGAGAATATTTTAAAGAGAGACTTTATTACATTAGCATGAAAAAGGACTATCGAGCGGAAGCGAAGGATCCAAATGACAGAACCAATGTTTTGAATGGAAAAATGGTGGGAACACTTTTCAAATGAAGTCGAACCAGTAGTTTTGGCGCGAGGGAACCAACATGTTAATGGTGTGACTATTATCGATGATCCTTAATCATTTTTGTTTTTATCTAGTTTGTTCCTTTAAGGCGCTTTGGTTAAGAGACTCTTCCCTCTATCTCTAGTTTTATGGAAGCATATGACCTTTCTTATCTCATAGTTACTCATATGGGGACCTCATTATAGTCTTGGAGTAGTTTAATGCTTCATTACTTCTGAAGTTTTGGTTACATGCTTTTTTTAGTACTTGGTAACTGGTCCGATAGTTATTCTTCTTAGTGCAGTATAGGTTTCCATTTCTCTGTCGTGGGTAAGTCTTATACTACTTAACTATTTTGTCAAAGCACTTATGGGATCTTCTGATGAGGATGGTTGGCATGTGGCAGGTTATAACTCTTCTGAGCATCCCAAAGGAAAGTTTCTTTTTACTTCTTCGTCACCTTCTCCTGGTATAACGCTTTCATCGGTTCCTATAATTCTATATGGTGACTCGCAAACATTACCCAGTTTTTCGCAAAATGTACATAACAACTACGACTATACTGTGGCGCCAACCAATATAGTTGGAACTGGTTTTAATCCTAAGAGTGGTGAACATCAGTTGAGATTTACGCATAAGGTCAGAGTCCATTCTTCTCCTTCAAGCTTTAAGCACAAACTATGGAAGCCTAAAAAGTGACCAAGAAGCTATTATTGGGCTCTAATGTGGGTTTAGAAGAAACTTTCCATATGGCGCTCTGCTGCTTAGTTGGTCGATTTTCCTACCATTACTCAGCACAGGAACCTCTTCAAACATGGATGGAAAAATCATGGAACCCTTCCTTAGGCTATAAGCCAGAGGTTTTGTATCTCACGAAGGGATGGTTGAGGTTTATCTGTCGCTCACCTGAGGACACAAATATTTTGCTGGCCTCCCACCGGGTTTTTGGGGGTAACAGCCTCATGCTCAAGAGATGGAGAGTTTCATTTGATCCTGCAACTGATTATTTCCCACAGAGGCATCTCTGGGTACTCTTGCCTAGGTTACCCATTCATTTATGGAATGAGGGAGCTCTAAAAGCCATCGGTGATGCATTGGGTACATATATCACAATAGACTACTAGTCTCTCAAAGCCCCGTCAAGGAAGGTTGGAACACTATTAGTGGAGATGGACGTTCATGGTGGTTTACCAGAGGTTATTGAGATAGACTGGCGAGGTCGACGGATTCAACAATGACTAGACTATATGGGAATTCCATTCTGATGTAGTCTTTGTCATTATACAATCCACCTTCACAGAGACTGTAAGGGGCTGGAAGATACTACGGAGGTAGATGATGAACAGAGAAATTGGAACGTGCCAGATAGTTCCCCTGCTGTGGAGATTTTTGGTTCAGGTGATATGCATTTTTCGTCAGATTTGGACAGCTAGTTCAAGCCCCTGGATACTCTTTCAGGTAATCTCAAAACTTATTGTGCCACTCTTTATGAATCTTTAACTTATTTGGAACGTGAGGCTGTGGATTCTTTGGGTTGGCTAAAGCGCTTGACTTCCAGTGAATTGTCCCCCAATGTGGTTGATAAATCTCTTTTGGATTCTTTTACTAACTAGTGTATTAGTCAAATTTAAAGCGTCATGGCTCAACCAAAAAGTCCCATACACAACCCCCCCTCTGTAGTTGTGCCCTTTTATCATTCCTCTGTTTCGAACTCTCGTCAAGTTTCTCCTCATTCTGTTACAGAAAAGAGTTAGTTAATTTTTGTTTCCTCTCCGCCTTTGTCCTTGCCGGAGTCAACTATTGTTATCCCAGGTTGTAGGGAATTAGAAGATGATTCTTCACTGTCTGATGTACTTGACTCTTTACTTCCTTTCATCCATGACCAGAAGTCAATTGTTCCTTTACCTATTTACCAGGGTAAAACTGTATTTGAAGATTCCACTGGTGGGGATAATACCAGTACTTTTGTCTCTCGAATTTAAGGGTCAAGGAAAGAATTTTCTTGGTCAAGAGGTTTAGGCATTGAGCATTCTCGTATCAAAACTCGTAGCTCTCATGAAAAATTGGTAGGTGTGATCAGTCCTATCTGCGAAATTGAGATTTTTGTTATGGATAGTGGGGCACTTAGAGAAATGAAGGCCCTAGCAAGGGAAAAATAATGATCCTTCTTTCTTTGAATATCAGAGGGGTAGGGGCTACCCTTAAATCCACCTCATTTCATTGTCTATTGGATCTTGTTCACCTGGAGATTATTTTTTTTCAAGAGACCCTTGTCCATGAATAGAAAGCGAGGGATTTTATGAATACATTTCGTCCTTCTGGGGTTTCGTGTGCTGTAAATTCTATTGGTTCCTCGGGTGGTTTTTTAGTCACCTAGGATCCCAATATTTTTTATTTAAAACCACATCTTACATGTGGTGGTATTCTAATGTCAGACAAAGTCATTGCAAATCAGAAGCAACTTTCTCTTATTAATGTTTATGGTCCATGCTCGGATAGACGAGCTTTTTGGGATCAATTGGCTGATAGTGGTCTGTTGTCTCTTGATAATTTGATCCTAGCAGGTGATATTCATATTACTCTATCATCATATGGGGTTTGGGGAGGATCTAAATCTTCTGGTTCATTGGAAGATTATTACAAGTTATTGCTGCAATCAAAAAATCTTGTGGATTTACGCCCAGACAAGGTGGTTCCTACCTGGTGAAATGGACGTCACGGGACACGTGCTATTGAAAAGATTGGACAGATGCATTATCTTTGAAGGTTTATTATCTGCAAGCAGTATTTATTGCTCATGGGTGGAATATCCTTTCATATCTGATCATGCTCCAATAATATTACAATTGGAAACTGCATCGAGGTATAAAACATATCCTTTTAAACTCAATCCCCTTTGGGTGCTTGACGAAGACTACAAGAATTTATTTTATCAGGTTTCGAAGGATCCAAAATTCAACACAGAAATGGGTTTCCAGCGCAGATTAGTCTGGAAGTTAAAAGAACTAAAAATAAAGACAAAAGAATGGGAAAAACAGAGAGAAGGAAATTTGCAGAAGCTTATGGAATTTTTATAGACACAGATTAAAGATACATTTCTAAGTTTTGTGGATGATAACACACAATTAGATAAAGAAATCCTTCTTGGAAATTTATAGATGGAAAGGAACAAGCTACTCAGCATTAACGAAGAAAAATGGCGACAGCGGAGCAGAGCGATCTGGGTCAATAGTGGTGACCGTAACACAAAAAAATTTCATCATTTTTCAAATCACAGGCACATTCACAAACACATCTAGGAAATCACTAACGATGAAGGTCATGGACACTCAACACATAATGCAATTAAGGAAGCGGTTGCACAGTATTTCAAAAAAAACTTCAAGGCACAGTCTACCTCCTTTACTAATGAACAGGTTCAAGTAACTAATCATTTCTCCAGTATGGTATTTGATGAGGAGGCAAGTACTTTATTTAAGCCAGTTACTGTTGAAGAAATTAAAGATGTCTTAGCTTTGTTCAAAAGAGACAAAAGTCCAAGCCCTGATGGCTGGATAGTGGAATTCTTTACAACTTTTTTTTATTTGGTTGGTGAAGACCTTGTGTAGTTGATTGATGAATCTAGGAAATTGGGGTCTATAATTGAAGAAGAAAAAGTTGACTATCAAGAAGAATTAATGTGTACCATAGAAGTTATCAGAAGAGAAAACAAGAAACTACAAGCAGAACTAGACAAGAAAAATGATACTCGAGAACTAGAACAATGATCACAAAATTGAAGGTTCAAACAGAAGAAGATAAAAGAATTGATGAAGCACTCAAAGAAAAGCTAGAAGAAAAGGACAGGATCATTGGAAACTTGGAAGTAGAGATTACTGCACTAAGAAAGGATATTCAAAAGAAAAATATGCAGAATAACTTAGAAGTTCTGGATGACATTATTAGTAGTCAAAAATCTCATCTTGACAAGTCCGGACTTGGATACAATCAGACAAAAACGGGATCAAGCTCCAAAACAACAGAGCAAGAAACATATCCAAAAATTTATGCAGAAACAATCAAAGGGGATAGGAAGATATACAAGGAAGATTACAGGGACACTCCTCCACCAAGAAGATTCAAATTTCAGAATCAACAACAGACAGATAGGCCTCAAGAAGAAGAAGGATTCATAAGAGCACCTCCTTTCAGAAGATCTTCAACTCCCGGGTATCAAACTATATTTTTTGGTTTATGTTATGCATGTAATAATTTTGGACATAAAGCTGTGAATTACAGAGGTAACAACAGGAACAATAACAACTTTGAGAGTCATACACAAAGGGTTTATTCAAGAAGACCTAGTGAAACACAGAGAAGAAGTTACAATAGGTTTGAACATTTGAGAACTGAAGTGGAATGTTACAAATGTAACAATTTTGGACACGTGGCCAAAGATTGCATAATGGCAGTCCTTCCTAAAGAACCTCAACAGAATAACAACTGTCACAGACAGGAACCTCAGTAAACGACATGGATAAGAAAGAAAGATCAGTATAGCAATGAAGAATGCACAATTGCTCTAACAACTAAGCAAAAGAAACATGGTTGCTATGTTGACAGTGGATGTTCAAAACACATGGCAGGTGATAGAGACAAGTTTTTTACATTACGAAAGGAAAGAGATGGATCAGTCTCCTTTGAAAATGATGATTCAGACAAAATTATTGGAAAAGGCACAGTCTTAATTGGGAACAAGAATGAAAAGGGAGAAAATGTTCTACTAGTAGAATATATGAAACATAATCTTCTAAGTGTGAGTCAAATGTGTGACCAAGGTCATAAAGTTACTTTCGATTCACAAAAGTGTGAGATAAGAAAAGAAGGTTCAAGGAAATTGGTCGCTACAACTGCAAGAAATTCAAGCAACATATATGTGTTAAGTGAAATTGGAAAATGAAAAGTGTTTTCTAGGAAAGGAAGATGAAAATTGGCTATGGCAAAGAAGAATGGGGCACATACATTTTGATAACCTTGCCAAAGTCAACAAAAGAGAAGTAGTAAGATAAACACCCCAGATCACGAAACCAACCAACACTTTATGCAAGCATTGTCAACAAGGAAAGAAAAAAAAGACCAGGTTTAAATCAAAGGAATATTCAACGACAAGACCACTGGAAATTGTGCATACTAATCTAGTTGGACTAACAAAAACAAAGGGCTTAAAAGGTGAGAAATACTTCATGTTATTAGTTGATGATTATACAAGAATGACTGCAGTTTGTTTTCTCAATAATAAGTCAGAAACTTTTGAAAACTTCAATATCTACAAGGAAATGGTTGAAAATGAAATGGATTCAAAAATCAAATGCTTGAGATCTGATAATGGAGGAGAGTTCACCTCAAAGGAATTTATGGACTACTACAGAAATCATGGAATAAAAAGGCAATTCTTCGTTGCTAGGACATCTCAACAGAATGGAGTTGTTGAAAGAAATAACAAGACAGTATAGGAAATGGCTCGAACAATGTTAATGGATTCGAAATTGACAGATATTTTTTGGACACGGGCAGTGCATACAGCAGTTCACATTCAAAACAAAGTAATGATCAGAAACAACACTGACAAAACTCCTTATGAACTATGGAAAGGAAGACCAGCAAATGTAAAGCACTTTAGAGTTTTTGGAAGAAAATGCTATATCAAAAGAGAAGATGGCGGAATGGGAAAGTTTGACTCTCGTGTGGACAAAGGAGTACTTGTTGGTTACTCAAGTACAAGGAAAGCATACAAGTGTTACAATCTATCACTTATTGCCTACACAGATGTAGATTGGGCAGGTTGTATTGATGATGACAAAACACCAGTGGAGCAGCATTCTACTTGGGTGAGTGTTTAGTATCATGGCTAAGTAAGAAACAATCATCAATATCCTTATACAAGTTGTACATTGCAGCAGCATCATGTTGTACACAGGTTCTTTGGATGAAACAAACTCTGACAGATATACAGGTTGAGTATGATGAGCCCATTCCAATCTATTGTGATAATACAAGCGTCATCAGTATCTCAAAGAATCTGGTGATGCACTCCAAGATGAAGTACATTCCAATAAAGTATAACTTTTTATGGGAATTGGTTGTAGAAAAGAACATCAGAGTCTAGTATGTGGGCAAAAAAGAACAAGTGGCAGACATCTTTACAAAGCCACTTCCACGGGAAGCCTTTAAGTATCTTCGCCAGAGACTCAGAGTTATTTCTACTCCAAAATGAATTATTTTGAATGCTTATTTTATATGTCTTAGATGTGCACGAGGAAGCACCATAAGAAGACAGTTAAGTCAAGGGGAGTAGCCCTGGATGGAAAGATACCTTTGCCATTGATGACAAAGGGGGAGAGATTTATCACATGCATAGGACAGAGGCATGGTTCCAGGGGGAGCAGATTTATCAGATACAGAGGACAGAGGCATGGTTCCAAGGGGAGCATGAGTGATATGATTTTAGTATTGCATCAGAGTGTTGCCATCAATGCCAAAGGGGGGGATTGTTGATTAAGGTTGGTTGTCATTGATGTCAACCCTTGAAGAAAGCCCCGTAGTAGAAAGGTTGGGTAATGGACCCAAGATTGTTTGATGTAAATATGACTCGTTATTGTCTTATCATGGTTGATAATAAGTAGAAATGGATGAACTCCAAAGTGGTCCCCTTATGGTGAAAGCCCTCATGGGAAGACGCTTTGCAGATTGAATTATCCTAGAAGTATGGTTAGAGAACCCATGCTTATTTGTGGAATAATGAGATGAAGGTCAGTGAATTTTTCATTGAAACTATCCTAGATGTATAGTACTTGTCATGCCATTTCTAGTGGTATATGGAACGTCACATAACTCCTCACGGTTAGAGAGTTATGGCCATGAGAAGTTGGAGAACCCGAGTTTGGGTAATGGACCCAAGTTTGTTCGATGGATAATGGTATGAGTTTTGATATATTTGCAGGTAATACTATTCTATATAGATGGTACATGTCATTCCAATTATGGTGGTATGTGGAACGTCACATAACTCCTCACGGTTTGAGAGTTATGGCCTTATGAATTTGGAGGACCCTCTTATGTCATCTAGAAGCCCCAAAAGGTCAAAGTAGTCAAAGTGGTTTAAGAGATTTTAGAAGGTAAATAATAAAGTGAATTGATGAGTGTATTATAATTCAAAATGAATACAAAATAAATTATTTAAATAATAAATTTAATGGAGAAATTAGAAGTGGGTTAACCCTAAAATAAAGAAAGTGGGCAAAGTGACCTAGAAGGCCAGAATTCAAGGAAGGATAAATTCTTTTGATGATGCTTTCTAAGGTATGTTATTTACAGGTCATCTCACCATTTTCGCAATAATTTTTTTTATAGAATGATTCAGAGCATGAAATTGAGGAAACATATCCAATTATCTGTGGTAAAAAATTCAACTTGTGGGTCGTTGTATTTTTGGAGTTACACTCCATGGAAAATAGGGTTTATGGCTAGTCCTGAAACTAGTCAAAAACAGGTGTTTCGGGTAAAAATGTCATAACTTCTTCATAACAAATCCAAATTCAGTAAGACCAAATGTTTTAGTTAGAGTACATTCTTTAGTATGGTGTGTAACATTTTCAGATCTATTCAACAAATATTATATGTGGGGTAAGCTCTACAAGGTCGCTCTCTAGAATAAGCCAGAATTCAGCAAGGTATGCCATTTTTTCTATAACTACTTTTATGAGAGGTTCCAAGTAGTGACACCTAGAGGAATTGCATAAAACACATTGAATAGCATTGTGTATCATTTTCAAATCTTTATTCATTACAGGTACAAAGTTATGATTATTTCAAGTTAGGGTTGTTGACTAATCCAAAACTAGTCATGTGAGACTAAAGAAAAGTTTGATGTAAATGCTAGTCTCTTATTGTTTAAAGTTAAGGAAGGTTTGCAGGTATGTGATAATATACAGTAGGTCTATTACAGAGTTATAAATCATTTTTGGATGATGAAATTGATGAGGGATTTTGATTGAGGTACAAGTTGGGTACATGGTTGAGACAAGTAGTTGATGAGTTGGCACATACATGAGGTGTATAGTTGATGATGTTGGTACATATTGATGAGTAATTGACACATGATTGGTACATACTTGGTACATGGTTGGTTGCACTTGTTTATGGTATAGTTTGGTGCATGGTTGATGCACTTGTTTATGGTAAAAGTTGATTATAGATTGAGGTACAGGTTGATGCATGGTTGATGCATGGTTCAGGTTTATTGGTACAAGTTTATAGTGGTATATCTCACAGTGATAGTGTGACAGTTGTTCCATCATTCTACTTCTACTTCAGGGCGGTTGGAAATGGCAAGGAAAGGTGGTTGTAGCCACCTTACGGCTGTAGCCGGAGAACGTAGAGGGTTGTATCCTCCTTCTGGTGGTAGACAGAGAATTGGGAAGTTGGATCCTCCCTCAGGTTGTAGCCTGAGAAACTAGGGTGTTAGATCCTCCTTCCAGTTGCAGCTGGAAAACAAAGGAAGTTGGTGCTTCCAATGAATGTAATTCTTCAAGACATATAAGAAAAAGCATTATGTGGTTTTCTCCCGATTTGGGTTTCCATGTAAAACAATGGTGTATTGTGTATGTTTGTGATTGTTCATTTCTTATTGTTCATTACTGTATAATAATTCTACATTGATATAACACTTGGATTATTTGAAGAAAAAGGATTATAATTACGCTATTACTGATTCACCCCCCCTCTCAGTAATCCAACACAGGTGATAATCGAGGGAGGGTTTATAACTACCCAGATTATTACTAAAACCAAGGATAATAGTAATCTAACAGTTACAAAATTTGAATTCCGTTTAGCATCAAATCATCACCAAGATCTTGGGTCAGTACCCAAAATGCTAGTGATTGTTTATAAGTTTCAGGGCAATAAGAAAAACAAGTCAGGGATTAGCTCTGACTGATCCCTGAAGGGAACGGTATCATTTCCTTATCGACTTATTACAAGGTTTGGTACTATGGAAGCGAGAATCCAAGCCTCTCGAATAATTCACACTTGAATTCATACAAAGAAAGGATTTTATGCAACCAGAAACGAAGACGGAACTCTGGAACCCTATCGAACACAGCAAAGTTCGGGAGGACATGCTTCAAATAAGGCTTAAAAAGGTTTAAGTTCCAATCCTAATTGGAAATTTATCAAGGACAAAGAAAGGGTTCCTTTCTACGAGCTTGAGCTTCTAACTTTTGTTAATGCAACTTAAAAGATGAATTTATTACATTACAATTTGCATGAACATCTCCACGGACAAAATTTACAGTTTTCCATTATTCTTTAGAAAAAGTGAATCATACACTCTCCTCACTTTCTAACAGTAGTGTATACACACCAGGCGTTGCAAACTAAGATAAATTGAGATGAAGGATAAGGTCGATTGAAGGCCAACCTATGGTAGATCTAAGCAAGTAATGAACGAAGGATTCTGTGAAGAATGAGTTCTATTAAGATTGAATCTTATTATGTATGAGAGCTTAACACCGTAAAGTACTGAGGTTGAAACAGTCTTGAATAACTTGAATGGTTATGAAACTTAGTAAAATAGACCTGGACCAATCCTACCCTATATGATGTGTTAAATACTTATCACCAAGAGGATCAATACCATCTAGTATTGAAACAGAGAAACAATTTCATAAAAAAAAAAGAATCACAAAACATTCACTATTGCAAGGTTCGAACCCGAATTTCCATCATTGATATTAATTTTTACTATACTGAATTTGTATATGAATTGCTCAACTTACCAATCTACTAAAAGAATAATCAAAATATCATATTAATTATTCAATCAATACTTCTATAACAATTTGATATCTAGGAAATTTACATCAAACATTATGTAACTTTTCATTTACAAGAATATAAGCCATTACAATGTCAACACCATGACAGGAAACAAATCTCGGGATTATTGCATACGTTAATCATAATATATAGAGCGGGATGGGTATTTTCTGTAGAAGGTTTTGATTCAACCCAAATCCATGCAATAACATCCCAACACACACACACACACACACACACACACACACACACACATGTGTGTGTGTAGATGTATTACAAGATGAATATCTAATTTTCATCTTCTTAATTCTTACATAGTACAGAAACTATATTTAATTTTCATCCATCAATCGGATCATATATAAAAATAGGTATTGATACTCCAACTTATAGTCATGCAATCCATATTCAGTTAATGTATTATTATCAGAACAATAAAGGGTTTGATCATTCGATCCTAACATAAAATTTTCCTTTAAATAATCAGGTAGTTCACAATACAATCTTTATATTTTGTTCCCAAATAATCACATAAATTGATTCACATATAACAACTCTATTGACGTTCATACTAAATCTCATAATTTAACAGTAAATTTATTTACAAAAATACTGTCAAAAATTAATCGGTATATAGGAATAAAACCAATATTTCGATTCAACATTTCAAGGATTAAATAAAATTGTACCATATTTTCTTATAATTTCATTAATATGAGAACATTATTCATATATAGAGGTATATACCAATTCAAATCATAAATTAACTAGATTATTCAAGAACAATAGATAACAATATATCTCAAGTACCGTAACCGAATAATGTAGTTGATAATGTTCTTCAACTTGTCAACTTGTGCACATCCTCCTTGCTTCTGCCTGCTAATCCAAGGACTTCATCGGTACTTCCCAGCCAATGCAAGGGGTACTCTTCTCCCCCCTTAGCCCCCCAATCCACAAAGGGGCCACATACAAAAAAAACATATCTCAATAGCACAAGCTTGCAGCCCAACTCCCCACAAGTAAACTTAGTCAGTAAAAATTTCAGCAGCATTTCATTCCTCCAACAATAGGGTGTCTTCTCTCTTCCTCGCCATTCATTTTATAGTAAAATTCACCTTGAGCCATGTCATCTCATGCATAATTAGCTAATTTTTAATAATTAAATTAAACATTATTCACCCATAACACGTGTCACACTCTCCTCAAGTTTCACATGTTAAATCCATTTTTAATTTGATTAATTAAGCATTTTCCCTCACACCCACAATTAGTTCCTATATTTGCTCATAGTTGTCTCTTAGTTCCCCAATCCCTCTTTTATTGTGTCCCCTAACTAAATTTCAGTTTGAGTTTGATTAGGACTCTTCTCTTAGTTAGGATTTTGAGGTTGATTGACTTAGGATACTATCTCAAAGTTTACAACATATTCTCTCATGAATTTATTTTCTTTTAATTAAAATTTGATTTCTATTATTTTAATGCATACATTGTGCACATACCCAAATTTTGATTCTTATTCTCCCTTTATTAGAGTTTATTATTCTAACTTCCCTTAACCGATTTTTTAAGTTTTATTTAATCAAAACATCTAGACTTAGACTTTATGTTATGTTATTTGTCTTATAACTTAATAATAATTTGTGTTCTCTTTCCTAACAAAGTCTAAGTGTTCATTTTATTTTTCTAGGCCTTCTAGATTTTTATTAACTCAAAATTTGTTTATGCGATGTGCCCTTCAAGACACACTTCCATGCTCCAAGGGTGCCACTCGCCATTGACTAGTTTGGAAGTTTCTTAGATGCTTGGAGTCAACACTCCACTGGTCGACCTTGTGTGAGACTAAGGGATTTTCTGAGGAATAAGGAATCTTCCTTATTCCGTGCCCCTTAGAATTCCTCATGAGCGACTATCTCAGTATTCCCTCGTGACATCGTGGACCTCTTGGAACAAGGTAATCATTAACCTTCAGTTCAGTTCATGGTGGGAGTGCTAGTAGGTTGTGACAGGGACAATGCCACACCTCTCCCTCATCCGTCTGGTATATGTGTATGACCCCTTTACTCCATATGTGAGTCGGATTAGAAAGTGTCACCATGTCTGCATACACTGACAGAGATAACATTAGTAACTCATATACATAAAATCCATAACTTAATCATCATATAACACATGCATGATAAATCAAGTACTCATAATCAAATAAAATCCACTCTCTGACTCAATCTTGAATCCAAGGAAGTTTGTCTGTGTCGTCAACATCCTCCTCATGCCGCATTTCCTGCACACTCATGAATCTCATCATAATATATGTCAATGTTATACATCAATATAAATAACATATCAATTTCAATACTCAATCATAATCTAACATGTAAATCAAATTGATAATCATAATGTACCATTTTTAACCAGATCACTTGCACGTAAGTGTCCTCAAAGAATAAGTCAATGTATAAATGTGATCAATGGAATTGGATGTTACATACACCCCCTCTTGTTTTAAACTTCATCCCGAAGTTTATACAATCTAACAAGGAAAGCAATAAATATAGTTGATACTAATCTATATATCAAACTATCAAAATAAATAAGGAAATTGTTGATGCATCTCGTATGCGTCCTCCCAAGTTGCAGAATGTGGACTATAACTATCCCACTGGACCTTGACATGATCAACTATTCAACATCGTATTTTTTGAGTGTGATGGTTCAGTATGCGTATTGGCTCTGCTATGAGAGCACCCTCGTTTGATACCTACAATGATCTCATGTCAATAACATGTGATGGATCTAAAATATAATGACGTAAAACTGAAACATGAAACACATCGTGCATACGCCTCAAAGAATCAGGTAAGGCTAGTTGGTAAGCCATGGGTCCTTTTTTTTCTACAACTTCAAAAGGTCCCGCAAACCTTGGAGAGAGTTAGCACCATTTCCAAACTTAATCAAACTCTTATGCAGCTTCACCTACAAAATTACTTTATCACCTACCTCATAACTGCGGCCTATACGATGCGCATCTGCATAGCACTTTTGTCGGTATTGCACTTATTTAATTCTTTGTCTTATAGTTCACATATGTTCTTACATTTATTGAATCACTTATGGTCCTACCAAGACTCTATCCTCTAGTCAATCCCAACTCAAAGGTGTCTAACACTGTCGTCCATAAAGAAATTCAAAAGGTGCCATCTTTATCGAACTCCGATAATTGTTGTTGTACGCAAATTCTACCAAAGGTAAAAATTCTTCCCATCATTTATGTTGATCCATCACATACATTTGAAGCATATCCTCTAAAATTTGATTTGTTCTTTCTATTTGTCCATCTATTTCAGGGTGATATGATGTACTATAATTTAATTGTGTTCCCAAAGCCTCTTGGAAACTAGTCCAAAAACGTTCGTTGAATACTAATCCTCTTTCAGATATTATCTTCCTTGGTACACCGTGCAATCTTACAATTTCGTTAACAAAAATTCTAGTTATGTCTGGTGCTTGATATGTCATACGAACTGGAATAAAATGTGCACTCTTCATCAAAATGTCAACAATCACAAAAACACAATCATGTCTCCTTGTTGTCAGTGGAAATCCAACAATTAAATTCATTGATATAACTTCCCATTTTGATTTAGGAATAGCATGTGGTTGTAATAATCCTTCTAGATGTCTATGTTCAACCTTCACTTGCTAACATTCAAGACATCTCGCCACATAATTAAGTATATTAGTTTTCATTCCCTTCCAAAGAATAGTGGTATAAGATATTCCTTCATCTTCTTGAGTCCAGGATGAGCCATATTGGTTCAGGGGAATGTCGATGTATACCCACCTATTCCAACTAGCTCAAAACAATTTTCTGGCAATTCACTATTTTTAGCACTTTTTCGGTTCCCAAACTTTCAGGGCCATTTTGAGGGCCTAAACGATCTTTTTTCATGATAGGGCACCTCAAAGATAGCCAAAGACTATGATTGAGCCCAAAAAATAAATCCCCTCATCGTTACCTTTCGAATGAGCTATCGTGCACCCTAAATGGAGATTGTATGCAAAAATTACGACCCCGGGAAGTTGGTGTACGAACTTACCCCAACGGAGCCCAAATGACTTTTGATGCTTCATCTCCTAGGGTTAGGTTTTTGGATGTATAGGGTTTTGGAAATCATGTTTATTTTAAAAAGGCCTTTAGAGCCTCATTGTACTCATCTTCTTGCGAATGAGCATAGTCATCGCATCACTTCTCAGAGATAAGTTTCCCTCATTCTAGCGAGCTTGTTTCAGTCTGATTTCTACATTTTTAGCATATTTCTTATTTAATAGAAGCCAATTTTTATTATAGCATTGTTGTTATTCGTTGTGTCTCTTTGTTAATATTATAAATCTATTTTTTCATTTATTTATGCTCATAAATCCGGATGAGTGGTATGAGAGCAGTCTGCTCCTTGTCATTTTTTAGTGCATGTCCCCGACGAGGTCAGGGTATAGAGAGTTGGGTCTTGAGCTTGTTTCTCTTGAGGACAACTGCTCTCGCATACCCAAGAAACCTTCCATGGTGGGCAAAAATAAAGACAATGGAATAGAAGATCCTTTCAAAATGTTGCTCGAGGAATCCCTCGAGCGATGGAGGAACGAGATGATGGACAACTTTGCACAAATCCTTCTACAGTTACCGACAAGAGACACATCTACCTCGAGTANTTTTTTGTCCATAACTTTTCGAATAGAGAAAATATTACTTTTGCGCTTCTCAAAGTCGTTCCCCATGTCAAAGATTGGTGGGAGACTTTCTATGACCAAAAGGAAATAGAGGAACCCTCATTATTTATAGTCTCACTTACCTAGGAATCCTTTAGGGATGTTATTAAGGAACAATACTACCTTGTTCGAAGTTATGACGACCTGTATACAAAATGGACCAAATTGTGGCAGGAAAGGGACCAAGCAATGCCAGAGTTCAAAAATATCTTCCATACCTTGCGCACCAAGCTGGGTATCAAATATTTTGAGTGACATCTAGTCCTCAAGTATCACAGTGGTCTACATAGATACATCCAGGTAGAAATTGAGTTTTTGGACATCGCATCCTTAAGCGGGGCCTATCGATATGTCGTCAAAATTGAGCAGAAGCTTGAACAAAAGACGCGGTAGTTTGGGTCAGGGAACCCCTCACGGAAAAAGTAGGGAAAGGGAAGACTTGACCCGTAAAAAAAGGGACAGAGCGAAGATGGACAGCCTCAGGGAAACTAGTCTAAGCCGCAAGCAAAGAAGGACAATGTAAAGACGAAGAAAGATGTCGCGAAGTGATGCGACTTCCATAAGAGCCCCTAGAATAACACTATTGATTGTTGCTCAAAGAAGTCATTGGTGGCAGAGGTGAAAGCCTCTAAATTAGATGCGGGTTCTGAATCTAAATCTGAACCAGAAAAATGGAGACAGATCATTGATGCAGAACCTAGTGCCATTGTTGCTACCACCAAGATCCATCCCAGTGAACCTGATGAGCCAGAGGAAGGCGAGCGACTCTTTCATTCACAGATGTGGGTGAAAGGCACTCCACTACACTTCATTGTTGATAGCGGTAGTGAAAATAACTTCATCTCAGCGTAGGTCATCAAGCGGTTGACCCTGCCAACAATGTTGTACCCACATCCCTACACCATCTGATGGCTCCACCAAAGGAGTAATCTTCGCATCAGCCAACAGTATCGCCTGACATTCGGCAT
>JASDQU010503547.1:0-19476 GCA_032191745.1 Picea mariana | reverse complement strand
CCCATCCTTTCAAAGATTCCATTCTAGAACCTTCGAGAAATTCACCTTTTTCCTTGTTTGAGCATCGTCGCACCCTCAACATTAGTAGCCTATGACGACGTCGCATGCCACTATGGTGCAACATGCGATGATTGGGTATCGTCACACCTTTATCACTGGCAAGATGCGACGATATTCTTTGGCAGGGTTTTCAATAAGGAAAAGATGATTCTATTTCTCAGGGGAAAGTCTTATTTCTTCAAGAGTCTTCAGGAAACAGAGAAGTAGGTAATACACATATCATCAATGATCATGGGGGTGACGAAAAATAATGTGTAACATAATTCCCCCCAAAGTAGGAAGTTGGAACGCGTGAAATCTGAAATACTTTGTAGAATGTGTGTGTCAAGAACAAGGAGCACATCAGTCGAAAACCTGTCAACAAACAAGAATCTGCATATTAACATACCATTTACTAAGGTAGGAATTGCCATAGTTAGACTACAAGTGACCTTAAGCATAAGTGTCAAGTGAATCATGGCCACCAATCATACACTGTGGATCCATGTCATTATGATTCAACAGAGCCACGAGAAATAAAATATGGATCTATGCTATAAAGACTCAAATTTGGACATAGCCACAAGAAATACATGGTGGATCTATGTATTAGTATAGACTTATGAATAATCCATCGCAACCTGGATCCATGTGACAGTATACAAGGTCTTCATTTCCATCGTCCCGAAGTACGAATCTATCCATGTGATTACAGGTGTTGAAGTCGAACATGGTAGAAACCACTCGATTACCAGTCATTGATGAATATCATTAACAAGTGTGAGGGAAATCTCCATTAATGTCAATGACCCCCAAGGTACTCTAGTACAATCCAACGAATGTGAATTAATGAGCTATAGTCAAACACTCGATGGAATCTTCCAATCAGGGTCAATGATGTGAACCCATTGTCGAAAACGAGGAAACCTGCCATTGAGGCATGCAAGCTCCAAGGTACTAAATGATTTCTAAGTCGAATTCCTGGATAATGAGTTGAAGTCGACAGGAAAATACTCATCATAGGAGGGCCTTAATGTATCCCCCATAAATGACATGAAACATGTAACAGATTTGAAGTAGATTAGACTATGAAGTGATTCAGGACTAACTCAGGGAAGGTCTACATGGTAAGAGTTTGAGGACTGCATATGGTTGACTCGATAGAAGGCTTGTTTGTTTAGGTTGAACTTCTCTTGAACATATGAACAACATGACAACTGTCTTGGTAGAATTGACTCAAGGAGGACCAATATACGAACTTGTGAATGATCAAACGAGAGACAAATGGATTTCCCAACCCAGATACAACAATGAAAAGGGGTGTCAAGTTACAGAGCGACTTACTACCACTAACACAAATATAGATATACATTTCTTTCCCAATTTTCCCCCACCATTTATGGTGAGTACCTCTTTATTTTTATATAAGCTTGAGGAGGATAACATATGCTTGAAATGTAAGCTCATCCTTTGGATGAGTCCCTCGGATTGTTTTTAACGAACCCTAGGAAGGAGTGGTTTGGTCCCATATGGGCCTTTCGATGTTTGTTTTACAAGACCAACGAAAGAAAAATCAAGGGTTTTTCATGTTTAGAGAGTCTGGAAAACACTTAAAGAAAACTCCAAAATGTCATTTTTCGTAAAGTAGTTTGATGAGACCGATAAAGAGATAATCTACAGCTCAAAAGACGCTTTCTTCAAATACTTTAACGAGTGTGAAAAGAACAAGATCGCTCGACAATCTTTTCATATCTAGATAGTTTGAAAAGATCTTAAAGAGGACTCCAGGGGGGTTCCTTTTTCGTATAGCTTTTACGAGTCCAAAAAAGTGATAAAAGTTTACTCGGTTGCATTCTCATAGATTTACGAGCATGAGAAATAACAAAGACTATGCTCAATGTTTTTTACTGAAAAAACTTACAAGCAAAACACACGTAAAAACGATAAAAGGGTTGATCCATATAAAAATTCCAGTCACCCGACCTGTATCGTATATTATTAACACTTTGAAATGATCATTAGGTTTTAACATAGGTGAAAAATAGTGAAAAATGGTTTAATTTTAGGTCAAAAATGGTAAAATAGGTTAAATAAGTCAAAAACAAGTTCATTTTACCATTCCATTTGTATTTTCACCAAAACTAGTGTCAAAACCCCTATTTTCCTCTGCTCTTTAAGCGACGATTCCGACGCGATCCATGGACAATTTCTCGAGCTGTCTCCGTGAGGTTGGTGCTTTTCTTTCCCTCTCTCTTTCTATAGCCATTTTTTTTAGTTTTTATGGTTATTTTTTAGTTTTGTGGGCAAATTTCCAAGCAAGAGAGTGCTTCGAGATTGTTGCAGGCTCCTTATATCGGGAACTGCGATGATCTGGGATCGTCACAGGGGTTACTCTAATGGAGTGTGACGATGTCACACTGTGGTAAACTTAGGACTTGCGATGACCGCAACTCAAAAATAAAAAATAAAAAATGAACTAGGGAAGCTCTCAATTTTAGATTTTCAATGAACTAATTCATCTTTAAATGTTGTTTGGCAGAATTTCCACAGTTCATCATGCTCGAATGGCAGGAAAGAGAGCATGAGGAGGAATATTATATTGCATGGAATGATCCCAAAATAGTCATGGCACTCCAGGAGTGTGTCTTGCTTAAGTTCTTCAAAGTGCAGGACATGAGGGCCCAATTAGTTCTATTGGAGCACTTAGTCCGAATGTGGGATGTGAATGAACAAGTTTTTCATGTTGGGGTCCATACACTCACTTTGGAGATAGACAACATCTATTTCTTAACCGTTTTATCTCGTCGTGGATCTCGAGTGTCACTATCAGGAAGTAGAGGAGGAGGTGAGCCAATGGATTTGTAACACCCCAGGTTTTGAACCCCCATTTTAAATAATGTATTGTTACAATGTTGAGAGGCCAGAGTGCCCAAAAAAATATTAAAAGGCTAGTGTGCCCAAGACATGTAATGTTTTTATCATTATTAATAATAAATACATGGTTGGCTGCTAGATCGAAAAGGACTAGAGTTATAGGGGGTTATGATTCCACAAGAGAGGGGGCTTGAGGGGCTAAGTGTTTATTTTCTATGTTACTTACCCTTTTTGCCTAAGGGAGGGGATCGGTTACGTGAGCTTCTTGAGGAAGGCCAGGAGGTTCTTGATTTCCCCACAAAGTTACTTAAACCCGCCTCTAGTCTGATGGGGGGGTTGGTCATTGGCTCGTTCGCTCCTTCAATTTTGCATTCGCACCATTCTATCCCTCACACACTTTCATGCAAGCACCTCCATGCACCCACTTACAAAGTCATTGATCCATCTATCATCTGCGTCTTGGCTTGGGAAAGGGAGCCGAACTGCCGAAGAATTAGCCATGGGATAGTTGGTTGTAGTGGTCGCTGGAGTGGTCCAGCCGTGACTTGAGGCCTGCATGTCTGATATGCATTGGCATGTGTCCAGCATTGCTCACAGCTGTGAATCATGAGAGTTCCAGCATCGAGATTCTAGACCAGTTGTGTTGGAGCCCGAATTAAGGAGAAGGACTGCCTTAGGGACTACATGGCAGAGAAGGGTGAAGGTTTGTTCTCTCGGGTGGTGCAAGCTGGGTAGAAGAGAGATGGGTACTTGGATTGTTGTGAGAGCTGGGAATCCTGTGAGAGCTTGGGTGTTGACTGGTTTGGGAAGCCAAGTAACACTCTGCAACTGTACTTGTGGATTCATAGCCCTGGCTCAAGGGTTTGGAATAGTAGTGTCTATGGTTGGGTGGAACGTCCTTGGTCTACAACCAGTTGGTGTCATCTTTCATAAAGATAAGTTCTCTCTATTATGGTATCATTTAAATGTATATGAATGTATTTCCACTATGTATATTTAATTATTGTTTAATTGAATCTTTAGACTATGCATGCTTGTTGGATATTGTTGTGCATGTCGTTAAAGTCTTTTCTTTTAAGCATCCTTAAATTTTAAAATGGTATCTGTAAGAGAAAGAAGTCCAAGGGCAGGCTTGAAGGTAGCATGCCACGACCTATGGGTGGCTGGGTATGTTATAGTTTGGTATCAGAGTTTCTGGTTGAAACACCGAGTCGGTATGGGTCGGGTCTGTTGGTCAGAGTTTCGAGGTAGAGATTGAACTCTGACCATGGAGTTGAAAATATCAGGAGGAATGGCATAGCAGAATCCACATGAGAGATAGAACGTTAGAGACCCATGTAAGGGGTTCGAAGGATCGTGACCGTTCCCTTCGAATTCGAGAGCGGTCGCCATTGTAGGATCAGGAGAGATCTGGGATCATTGGATCGGAGGACAAGCGAATAGGGGTCATCTGATGAAAAGGAAGCAAGGGTTAAGGTCACAACCGTCAGATCCCATGGGAGAGGGAGATCAATGGACAAGAGGCATTGCAGGGAACTAAGTGGCATGGGAGACAATTTCCTAAGGCGATCCTGCAATCCAAACCACGGTTTCCCCAAGGGGTTAGGTGTCAGCATCAGGAGAATTATGGGGCGAAAAGCGGGTTACTCCAAATTGTCGATACATGCCCCCGCAAATTGAAAGGCATGCAGTGATGTGACAGGTTAGGTCTCAAACATAGAAACTCTGAATAGATGAAGTAACTGGGGACCGTCGATCCATAGGAGGACACACGTCAACCAATCGTGTTCTCCAAGTGAAAGCACTCCAGGAAAGAGCGAGCGAGGAGAAGTTGAGAGTTGAAACTCCCAAAGCTCGGAGATCCGGAGACCCGAAGTAAACGTCAACTATCAGATCATCTGAAGTATATCCTAACTGTCGATTGCCAAGAGGTTTTCAGTTGAGATTTTGGACTAATTGCGATGGAGACCGAATTAAGGAGAAGGACTGCCTGAGGGACTATGTGGCAGAGAAGGGTGGAGGTTTGTTCTCTTGGGTGGTGCAAGTTGGGTAGAAGAGAGATGGGTACTTGGATTGTTGTGAGAGTTGGGAAGCCTGTGAGAGCTTAGGTGCTGACTAATTTGGGAAGCCAAGTAACACTCTAGAACCGTACTTGTGGATTCATAGCCCTGGCTCAAGGGTGACGCTCTTGTTGAGATTTGGAACAGTAGTGTCTATGGTTGGGTGGACCGTCCTTGGTCTGCAGCCAGTTGGTGTCATATTTCATAAAGATAAGTGCTCTCTATTATGGTATCATTTACATGTATATGAATGTATTTCCACTGTGTATATTTAATTATCGTTTAATTGAATCTTTAGACTATGCATGCTTGCTGGATATTGTTGTGCATGTCATTAAAGTCTTTTCTTTTAAGCATCCTTAAATTTTAAAAAGGTATCTGTAAGAGAAAGAAGTCCAAGGGCGGGCTTGAAGGTAGCATGCCCCGGCCTTTGGGTGGTTGGGTATGTTATAGTTGGTATCAGAGCTTCTGGCTGAAACATCGGGCCGGTATGGGCCGGGTCTATTAGTCAGAGTCTTGGGGTAGAGATCGAACTCTGACCATGGAGTTGAAAATCTCAAGAGGAATGGCGTTGCAAAATCTACGCGGGAGATAGAACGTCAAAGACCCGTGTAAGGGGTTTGAAGGATCGTGACCGTCCCCTTCGAATTTGGGAGTGATCGCCACTGTAGGATTAGGAGAGATCCGGGATCATTGGATCGGAGGAAAGGCGAACAGGGGTCGTCCGATGAAAAGGAAGCAAGGGTTAAGGTCATAACCGTCAGATACCATGGGAGAGGGAGATCAACGGACAGGAGACATTGTGGGGAACCAAGTGGCACGGGAGATAATTTCCCAAGGTGGTCCTGCAATCCAAACCATGATTTCCCCAAGGGGTTACGTATCAGCATCAGGAGAATTGCGGGGAGAAAATCAAGTTAATCCAAACCGCCGATACATGCCCTCGCAAATTGAAAGGCATGCAATGATGTGACAGGTTAGGGCTCGAACATCAAAACTCTGAATAGACGAAGTAGTTGGGAACCGTCGATCCATAGAAGGACACGCGTCAACCAATCATGTGCTCCGAGTGAAAGCACTCCAGGAAAGAGCGAGCGAGGAGAAGTTGAGAGTTGAAACTCCCAAAGCCCAGAGAACCAGAGACCCGAAGTAAACATCAATTGTTGGATCATCTGAAGCATATCCTAATCGTCGATCGCCAAGAGGTTACGTGTCAGCAGATTAATAACTCCAGAGGAATATGTTTGAGAGATTTTCAATTGAGATTTGAGACTCTCGAAGCCCGTAGAACTGGAGAGCTGAAGTAAATCTCGACTGTCCAATCATCCAAGAGGATCTCAGCCATTGATCTATCGAGAATCACTTGTCACCAGATCCATGGCTTCGGATAAAATCCAGTGGGGCCAGATATGTTTTGAAATTTGAGATTTTTGAAGTCTAGAGACCTGAAGAAATCGTAGCCGTCAAATTAAGGAGGACACACGATGCAGATTTGTGGACTCTGGGTGAAGACCCGAAGTGAATCTTAGTTGTCCAATCCAGGAGGACACATGGTGGCAGATTGGCCAGTTCAGAAATGAAGAGTTCAGGAGAATTGGAAGTGTGCTACCATGGAAAAATCCCGAAGTCCCGAAGCCCAAAGAGCCAAAGTGATGGGGCACGATGACGTCACCAAGAGGTCATGTGGACCTCAAAATTTCCCAAGTGACGTGGCTTGCGGACGTCACCTAGGATGATGTGGAAACATGGAATGTGTGCCACGTCTCAGTAAGTTTTGAGCATTTGTAGTATTGAAAGGTCATATATAACGTGACATGTGTCACCCGCCTGATTGGGCCACGTTTCCACTTCCAGTATTTCGCCACGTGGTGACAGATTGTGTAGTCCGAAGACTGGGCACTCCAGAGGGGAAAGATGTGACAGGTTGCGTTGGGTCAAAAATTGTCGAAGGCCCAAAGGCTAGAGTACGTATCGACCATTGACTCCAGAATACACATGTTGAAGGATCGTCAACTTCGGGTAAAAGCACTTCGGGAGAAAGTGCAGGAGGAAGGTTTGAAACTTCCGAAGCCTGAAGAGCCGAAGCGATTCATAGCCACTAATCTGTGGGAGGGCACCCGTTGGTAGATCATGAACTTTGGGTAAAAGCATTCTGGGAGTAAGCAAGCGGGGAAAGTTGAGACCCCTGAAGCATGGAGTCCCGAAGTGGATCTCGATCGTTGATCATGAAATAGGACAAGGACTGTTGATCCGGTCCAAGCTGAAAGTTCTAAAGTCCTGAAGCTCTGGACAAGTTATTTTTCAACTAAGCGCAGGGTCATGGTCATGGTCATATGCAAATTGAGAGATGAGGGAAGGAGGGCTAAGGGCTGAATTGGTTATCTTCGAGACAGAAAGGTGCTAAGGAAGGATTTAGTCATGGTTTCTAGTCGTGGTCACCTGGGAAGGTGGTTTGAAGGAAGTGTCTGTGCAGGATGAGATTCTGTGTTGGCCAAGGATAACAGGACACTGTTATTTTCGGAGAATGGGGATATGATATCCATGAACAAAAAAAAAAAAAAAGAGACTTGTAGCATGGTTTGGTAATTTTTTTATCATATACATAATTCTAACAAAATGGTCACTTGCACATTTTGCAGAATTAAGGGGCTTAAGCACATCAACTTAGGATGTGTATTGAGGAAATGGAAGAAGGCGAGGGAGCCTCCAGTCATGATAAGGAGGTCGAAGGCTAGAATACCAGAGTTGGTAATGCGGAGACAGAGTCCAATGGACACAAGGGAAAAGGAGAGTAGGAAATGTTAATAGAAACGGTAAGAAGCCTAAAGATGGAATTACAAAGCTACAAAGCAGAGAATGAGAGACTGATGAGAGAGAAAAGTTAGATAAATGATTGAGTGTTGCATAGCTTAAGTCAGTTGTAGAGACAAACGAAGAAGGGATCAAACTCAATACAAGAGGAAGAAGGCAGGTGCCATGAAAGAAGGAATGATCGTGGAAGAGATGGTTATTCCATAAGTGATAGCAGAGCTCATGGACACCACTCACCTCCTTACTCAGAAAGAAATTTTTATGCACCGGAAGATCCCGTAAGCAGTCCAGAGGTGTCTCCTGTCAAACACCAAAGAAGGAAACAAGAAATAGATAGTTTGCAAGGAGAGATGAGGAAGCTCAATCCACCTTCCTTTGATGGTGAAAGAGAAAGGGAAGATGATTTTGAAGCATGGTTGCTTGAGATCGGGAGATATTTTCAGTTGCATAACTATTCATCAAACCTGTAAGCCAGGATTGCCACCTACCATTTACATGGGAAAGATGCAATGTGGTGGGACCAACTGAAGCAAGTGGAGCACATTAATGAAAGTGGGATCACTTGGAAGCAGTTCAAGAAGTACTTCCAGAAGGAGTACCTCTCAGAGCATTTCTATGACAAGAAAATGCAGGAGTTCTTTAAACTCAGGTTGGGAAGCATGACTATGGCAGAGTACGAGAAGAAGTTCTTAGGATTGTTAAAGTATGTTAGGTTCATTGGCGATGAGAAAGTGAAAATACGGAGATTTCTAAGTGGACTGCCAACCTTTTATAAGGAAAAGATCAAATATGATGAACCCAAGACCTTGACTGAAGCTATCAGGAAGGCTAAATACCTATATGAGCAAGGCCAGGGAAGAGAATCACTGTAGAAATATTGGAAGGACAAGCAAAATGTGAATTCTAATCAGAGGATGAAAGGATTCAAACCTCCCTTAAATAGGAATGAGCCTAATAGAAATCATCAAGATCAGTGTGCTAAGGGGGATTTCAAGAAAGAAGATTCCTTAGGAAAAAGGGGAAGATCACCAATCCAATGTTAGGGATGCAAGAAAGATCACATGTACAAGGATTGCCCACACATAAAGGACAGAGTGAATACTGTGCACAACATCCAAGAGGCTACAATAGTCGAAGATATGGGAAGAATCTATGCAGCTTTAGATGATCGACAAGAAGAGTACCAGTCCAATATGATCGAGGTGGAAGGTAAGATCATAAATCAACCTGTTGCTATTTTGATTGATTCAGGAGCAATTCATTGCTACATTGATCCTAAGATAGTGGATAGATTACATTTGGAGAAAAGTAAACTTGGAAAAACAAGTTTGGTTCAGTTAGCCATTGGGACCAAAAGAAGAATCCATGATATGGTCAGAAGTTGTTCCATAAGTCTTAATGGCGTGAATAGTAGTATTGATCTAAATATCATACCATTGGGGTCTTATGATATTCTGATTGGAATGCATTGGTTGGAAAAGCATCATGCTGTCCTAGATTGTCATAACAAGACATTTACATGTCTTGATGGAAATGGAAAACAGAGCACTGTGAAAGGAGTTCCAAGACCCATCTCTATAAGGGAGATTTCAGCCTTACAACTATAAAGATGTTTTAGGAAAGGATGACAATTGTATGCAACTCATGTGGAAGATCCAGATAATTCAAAGGGGCCAAGCCTCGAGGATTTCTTGGTACTACAGGAATTTGAAGATGTATTCCAAGAAATACCTGGGTTGCCACCAAGAAGGGAGATAGATTTCTCAATTGATTTAGTGCCAGGAGCTGCCCCGGTGTCAAAAACACCTTACAGAATGAGCACACCAGAGTTAAAAGAATCACAAATGCAATTGGAAGAATTATTGAAGAAAGGATACATGCGTCCAAGTGTTTCACCTTGGGGAGCACCAGTACTTTTTGTCAAAAAGAAGGATGGAACCTTGAGGTTGTGTATTGACTTCCGACAGTTGAACAAGTATACTATACTGAACAAGTATCCTCTACCCGGAATTGATGACCTCTTTGATCAGCGAAGAGGAGCAAAGCTATTCTCAAATATTGACCTGAGGGTAGGGTACCATCAGGTAAGAATCAAGGAAGAAGACATTCATAAGACATCCTTTAGGACCAGGTATGGGCATTATGAATTTGTAGTGGTGCCTTTTGGACTAACCAATGCACTAGCTGTATTCATGTGCTTAATGAATGGCATATTCAGAAATTATTTGGATAAGTTTGTCATAGTATTCTTGGATGACATACTTATCTATTCTAAGTCTGAAGAGGAGCATGAACATCACTTAAGACTAGTGTTACAAGTACTGATAGAACATCAGTTGTATGCCAAGTTGAGTAAGTGTTCTTTTTATCAAAAGCAGATCCATTACTTGGGACACATTATTTCAGAGTGGGGCATAGCAGTAGATCCAGAGAAGATCGAAGCCATTGGAGGATGGCCAACACCCAGAAATGTGTCAAACGTCAGATTGTTTATGGGATTAACTGGCTACTACAGAAGGTTCATAGTAGGGTTCTCTAATATTTCTCATCCCATCACTTCTTTGCAAAAGAAGGGAACTAAATTTGAATGGACACTCAAGTGTGAAAAGAATTTTAATCTGTTGAAGAAATTACTTACTAGTGCACCTATGTTAAAGATTGTTGACCCAAATGAAAGTTTTGTGGTATATACACATGCATGTAAGGAAGGAATTGTGGGAGTCCTCACGCAAAATGGACATGTCATTGGATATGAGTCTAGAAATCTTAAGGAACATGAGAGGAAATATGCCACCCACGACTTGGAACTTGGTGCCATTGTTCACGCCTTGAGGATGTAGAGGCATTATCTCATGGGGAAGAAATTAGAATTAAGGACAAACCACATTGGCCTGAAGTATCTTTTTGAACAGCCAACCTTGAATGTCAGGCAAACAAGATGGCTGGAATCTTTAAGTGAATATGACTTCGATATCAAGCATATCAAGGGAAAGGAGAATAAAGTTGTCGATGCACTTAGTAGAAGACTGCATCTCATGCATGCTACTGTTGTTAGTATGCATCAATCAAACTTGAAGAGCAGAATTTTGGATGGTCTTGTTACAGACCAACATTACCTACAAGTAAAGGAAAACTTATAGCAAGGAGATGTACAATAGAAAATAAATGAGTATGAGATAAAGGAAGACAGACTACTCATGCATAAAAATAGAATCTATGTTCCTAGTTCTGGAGAAATGGGGAATTTGGTACTGAAGGAAATGCATGATGTTCCTTATGTTGGACATCCCAGTTACCAGAAAACAATTATAGCAATAAGAAGCCAGTTCTTTTGGCTGGGAATGAAGAAGGATTTTTTTGATTACATTGCTCGATGTATGGAATGTCAGAAGGTGAAGGCTGAGCATAGGCACCCAGCAGTTTTGTTGCAGCCATCGCCAATTCTAGAGAAGAAATGAGAAGTGATCACCATGGATTTCATCACAAGATTACCCAGAACGAATAAGAAACATGATTCCATCATGGTGGTGGTTGACAAATTAACAAAGGCTGCTCATTTTATGCATGTGAAGACAACGCATACAGCAGCTAATATTGCATAAATTTTCATGAAGAAAATTGCTAGGTTGCATGGGATACCTAGGACAATTGTCTCGGACAGAGATACAAAGTTTACCTCCAATTTCTGGAGGGGATTATTTAAAGGATTTGGCACAAATCTAAATTTTAGCACAACATATCATCCCCAGATAGATGGGAAAACAAAGAGAGTCAATCGAATAATTGAAGACATGCTGAGAATGTATGTGATGGATAAGCCATATAAGTGGAAAGATTAGTTACACTTGGTTGAGTTTGCATATAATAACGGGTATCAAGATTCATTAAGAATGAGCCCATTTGAAGCCTTGTACAGTAGGAAATGCGATACTCCACTAAGTTGGGACAAACCAGCAGATAGAGCGGTACTTGGGCCAGAGTTGCTCAAGGACATGGAAGACCAGGTGGTCAAAATCAAGCAGAACTTAAAGGCAGCTCAGGATAGACAGAAAGTTTATGCAGACAAGAATAGGACAGCTAGAGAATTTAAAGAAGGGGAGCATGTACTTTTGAAAGTGAATCCCAATAAAATCTCTTTGAAATTGGGTAGTTGTACAAATTTGGCAGCCAGATTATGTGGTCCATTTGAAATATTGGACAGAATAAGGCCAGATGCATACATGCTTGCATTGCCTACTTCCATGAATGTGCATAATGTATTTCTCTTTACTAAATAAATATGTACATGATTCTAACCATGTTATTGATTGGCATCTGATTCAGGTAGAGACAGAAGGAGATTTCCAGGTTCAGCCAGTGCAGGTATTGGACAGAAAATTCAAAATGCTCTGGAATCAAGTTATAGAGCTGGTAAAAATTTAGTGGACCTGCTACGGTCCTGAAGATGCTACCTGGGAGCATGAATATGCCATGCGGGCAGAGTACCCACAGCGTTTTGAATAAATATGAGATTTTGATCTCTATTTTTGTATATGCATTGAGGACAGTGCCAAAATAAGGGGGAGGGGATGTAACACCCCAGGTTTTGAACCCCCATTTTAAATAATGTATTGTTACAATGTTGAGAAGCCAGAGTGCCCAAACAATTATTAAAAGGCTAGTGTGCCCAAGACATGTAATGTTTTTATCATTATTGATAATAAATACATGGTTGGCTGCTAGACGGACAAGGACTAGAGTTATAGGGGGCTATGATTCCACAGAGAGGGGCCTTGAGGGGCTAAGTGTTCATTTCCTATGTTAATTTACCTTTTTTCCTAAGGGAGGGGATCGATTACGTGAGCTTCTTGGGGAAGGCCAGGAGGTTCTTGATTTCCCCATGAAGTTACTTAAACCCGCCTCTAGTCTGATGGGGGGGGTTGGTCATTGGCTTGTTTTCTCCTTCACTTCTGCATTCACACCATTCTATTCCTCACGCACTTTCATGCACGCACCTCTATGCACCCACTTACCCATTCATTGATCCATACGTCATCCGCGTCTTGGCTTGGGAAACGGATCCGAACTACCAAAGAATTAGCCACGGGATAGTTGGTTGTAGTGTTCATTGGAGTGATCCAGCCATGACTTGAGGCCCGCATGTCTGAGATGCGTTGGCCTATGTCTAGCGTTGCTCACAGCTGCGAGTCCTGAGAGTTCCAACATCAAGACTCTCGACCAGTTGCGTTGGAGCCCGAATTAAGGAGAAGGACTGCCTGAGGGACTGCGTGGCAGAGAAGGGTGGAGGTTCGTTCTCTCGAGTGGTGCAAGATGGGTAGAAAAGAGTTGAGTACTTGGATTGTTGTGAGAGCTGCGAAGCCTGTGAGAGCTTGGGTGCTGACTAGTTTGGGTAGCCAAGTAACACTATGGAACTGTCCTTGTGGATTCATAGCCCTACCTCGGGGGTGACGTTGTTGTTGAGATTTGGAACAGTAGTGACTACGGTTGGGTGGAACGTCCTTGGTCTGCAGCCAGTTGGTGTCATCTTTGATAAAGATAAGTGCTCTTTGTTATGGTATCATTTACATGTATATGAATGTATTTCCGCTGTGTATATTTAATTATCGTTTAATTGAATCTTTAGACTATGCATGCTTGCTGGATATTGATGTGCATGTCATTAAAGTCTTTTCTTTTAAGCATCCTTAAATTTTAAAAAGGTATATGTAAGAGAAAGAAGTCCAAGGGCGGGCTTGAAGGTAGCATGCCCCAGCCTGTGGGTGGTTGGGTATGTTACAGAATTACTATGTTGCCAACCACTGCTCAGTCGGTACGGAGAAACATAGTGGTAAGGTGTCCATAAAGAACGTCCTTGACTTATCACTGAGGACCATACTCTTCACCATCACCCATGTAGCTAGGAGTGAAACTCAACATATGGCCTTGCAGAGCCAGTTTCATTACGCCATCCAATGCATGGAGCCTCGAGTCTTCAATTGGTGTGAGGGTCTCCTCAAGAATATGAAAAAATAATTAACAAAGCGCAGGACTGGTTGGCTGAAAAATTTTGGATACGGATCAATTTTGGTGTCCTTTTTCCTATAAATGGTCCCACCACTGCATCTCCAAAATGTGGATTTGGGTGTGCCTGCTCCACGGGATCCTCACATGAGGAGGTGGGTCGACTTGATGGCACGCCATGGTTGCGTCCCAGCTTTTACATATGGACTGTCTTTTTTCCAGTGGTTGAGAGATCAACTTATCATGATCGAGGATTACGCATATGTCAAGGCTGATTTTTGTGGTGATCCTGACTTGGCACTACCCGAGGGTTCACAATGGGGAGAGATAGGTAAAAAAAGATTTTTTCATTATATATTATTTTTGGAATTTTAATTATAAAATTTTTATGTTATGTATCTCAGACTAATAAAAAAGCTCTCAAAATGTAGATGTGGCACCTTTTAGAGCTCCAGGGTCATCTCTAATCCATAGACATGGAGAGGGAGGTGCAATGGCAAGTCGAGGAGTAGCGGTTGAAAATATCAAGGAGATCGAAGACAACCTTGAGGGATTGACTATGGATATCCCTGACATTATTGTGGATGAGTTACCTTGATGATACCAATGCCATATTGTTGGAGTTTCAGCCTCTATTGGTTGACTGCTCCGTCATGTAGCACGAGCAGTGGTTTGTTATCATGAGTAGAATCCATGATATATATTTATATGAATCCATGTGCTTCAATATTTTGGTCTCATGACACACCTTTTTTGTAACTTTTTGTGTTATAATACAAAACGTCTACCGACTTACTTGTCTTTATGTGTTTGTGTTTGGATTTATAAACTATGCAAATGTCTATCTAAAACATAATTGGCTAAAGCATCTGTTAATGTATTTAGATATCTAGAAATGTGTTGATATTCAATGTAATCAAAATTCCTTTCCAAGAGGCGAATTCTCAAGTATACCCGCAATAGTGTAGGACTTCTGATGGAATAGATGTCGCTTAACTGAAGCACCACGACTTGAGAATCAAGTCGTACAATTAAATGACGGATTCTAAGTGAAATGGTGTCAGTTAATAACTCAATGACCACACTATATTCCGCAATATTATTATTTTCACGACCAAGGAAAATACCATGTAGACTGGTAAACTCGTCCGTAGGTGCATAGATTTCCCAAGCAGCAAATGCGAGATTTTGAGTACTATGACTAGAACCATCAGCAAAGCCAATATAAGGTAGCGAGAATGTCGACATCTAGAAAGCAAGAAAAAGGCAAGGTAAGCAGTTTGAGGGAAGAAAAAGACATGACAAAAATCACACTAGAATATGATACATTAAAGTACAAAGCACTCATGTGAAACATTTTAATCATAGTACTTCTTTAAGTAAATCCCATTTCTGGGTTCACCGAAAGGAATTCCATCGTAACCAACTAGCTTGTAAGCCCGTTTCCTTAACACTTGTTTAACGATGTAAGGACCACGCCACATGGGCTCGAATTTACCTGCCCCCAACAAATCACGATCTTGGTCATAAAGGAGAACCAAATGACCTTCAGAAAAAACACGAGGTTTCACATGTTTGTCGTATTGTTCCTTAACGCGTTTCTTTTGGGTTTCTATTACTAACGCGGCATCACGACGAGTCTTGTCTAAGTGCATTAAATACAACAAACATTCTTCTTCAGCTGTGGTGTTGGGGAGAAGTTCGACAACTAATTTTCGAGATAGAATTTCTCATTCAATCAGCAAGATGACTTTGATACCATACACTAATTGGAAAGGTGTGAAACCTATAGTAGATTTAACTAATGTTTGATAGGCCCATAATGTCGAAAAAACATTATATGGCACCTTGACTTATGAATCCCTACCATCCGTCGAAGCATAGTGGTTAAGACTTTGTTGATTGCTTCAACTTGGCCATTGGCTTGTGGATAATAAGGGGTTGAGTTTTCATGCCGTAAACCCAACTTATCGGTAAGCTCAGACATCATAAAATTGCAAAAATGGGTGCCATGGTCGGTGACGATGGCTTGAGGGACACCCAACCTATTGATGATATGATTGAATATGAACAGTGCTACGGTTTTCCCGGTGTTATCGAATGTAGGCATCGCCTCGGTTCACTTAGTGAAATAATCCACAGGTACAATGATGTATCCATGCCCCCCGGACGACTGAGGGTTTCATGTCATGAAGTCAATGCCCCATTTAGCAAATGGACCAATGGAAACTACATGATAGAGAGGAGTAGGATGATATCAAATCTTATTATTATAGGTTTGACAAGCATAGCACTTCTGAACCGCGAGAATGCAATCCTTGAAAAGCGAAAGCCAGATGTAACTAGCTCATAGGATCTTTTGGGCAGTGGCATACCCAGACATATGACTGCCACATGCTCCAGAATGATAGTCATTGAGTGCTTTCTGAACTTCATCATATGTCATACATCGTCGAAACACGAAGTCAATACCACGACGATAAAGGGTATCACCAAGAATAATATATTTACGGGCTTGATACCTAATACGACGACGATATACACGAGATATATCAGGCCGAAAAGTTTGTGTTTGGAGATAAATGATAATGCCTCCATACCAGATATCATCTGAACTGATCAGAAAGAGAGATTCATTAAGAGAATCACAAACTCCAAATCAAACTCCTGGAGAATCACAATCCATTTGGAGTATTTTCCCCCTAGCAATTATCTTATAAGAATATGTTGCATAGGGTTGAAATCATAAATAATCGTGGTTTCGGTGGTCGTAAGAATCCGACTTAAATAGTAAATGACATGTTCGTCGTGCGAATCATCCTCTTGGACCAGAACCATGGCGATGGTATGATTCGAAGAAGCCAAATATAGGAAGTAATCTCGACTATAATCTGGGGGAAATAATAGTGGTGTGCGGGTTAATGCAAGTTTCAAAGCATCAAATGCTTTGTTGGCGGTGTCGTCCCACAAAAAATCATGACCCTTCTTAAGAAGTCGAGTGAAACATTTCGTTAGTTCGTCATAGTTAGGAATGAATCATCATAGAAAGTTTACCTTCCCTTGCAAACTTTGGAGTTGGCAAAAGGTTGAAGGAGGAGGAAAATTGATGATGGCTTCAACTTTCAACGGATCCACCCTGATCCCATGCATGGAAACAATAAAGCCTAGAAGTCGTCCAGACTCCACACAAAAAACACATTTATGAGGATTCAATCGTATACGGTAATATCGACATCGGAGGAAAATGGCTCGTAAGTGTGTCGGGTGATCTTGACGATGCATGGAATGCGTTGGTAAATCATCAAGATAAGGTTGTACAATATGCTTGATATTGTGAAAGGCATAATACATGGCTCTTTGAAAAGTCGCACCAACATTCTTAAGACCGAAAGGGAGTATACGGTACAGGAAGGCACCCCAAGGGAAAATAAAGGTCATTTTATGTTGATCCGCTGGTAAAATATTTATTTGATTATAGCCAAAAAATCCATCCATCAGAGAGAAGATTTCACTTCCGGCACAATCACCGATGATATGGTCGATGAAGGGGGTTGGATAATTATCTTTAGGTTAATCCTTGTTAATATATAATCAACACAAACACGGATCATTCTTTGTTTTTTGGTGACCAAAACAAGATTGGACACCCAATCAGTCAATGCTATAGGGTAGACAAAACCAGCTTTAAGAAGTTTTTCAACTTCAAGTTTGATTGCAGTGGCTTTTCATGGATGAACTGGGCAAAGTCGTTATCGAACAGGCTTAGCATCAGGGTATGTCTTAATTTCATGTACAATGATATCTAGATCAATTCCAGACATCTCTTCGTAACTCCAGAAAAATACATCACGAAATTCTTGGAAAAGGGCCTTGTAAGTTTGGATCTCATCGGGAGAACATGAGGCACCTATGTGAACATTTTCCACAATTCCAGGCTTAATCGAAATATCTAGAGGGATAGTGGCTGAAATATTTCTCAAGTTTCGTTCATACAAAACATCACGTGTTGGTTCAGAAACTGGGGGAAGATTAATAACTATGGACAGATTCAAAATGCGTCGATAACCCTCTATAGTCTGAGGTTCGAGGAAGAGGATAGAACGATGATTCCCATCATCCCATGGTGTGTCTTCCATAGACATAACTGCCATGATTGTTTCATCAGTGTGAAAAATCGTGTGAAATCGATCTGGAGATGTATCAAAGAGAGAACGAGGAGAAGGAGATGTCGATTGAAGAGCTTGATAAGCCAATTCAACCGAACTTAGTGGCATTTGGTCGCCATAACAAGAAAATTCTTCCAAGATAGGTATTATCCAAGGTTCATGGGACTCATGGGTTTCATCAACACTGGTCTAAATCATGTTAATAGAAGCCACAAGAGGAGGAGGAACATCGGGTGGTGGGATAGGGAAGGTGCCCATTAACGATGATTCTTTTAAAAGACCCACATCGACATTCTCGTAAATGGGAGGTGTTTTTGCTATGAATGGAACATTACTAGTGCGTGAATCAGAACTAAAAAAGGTGAGTTGATCTATCCTAACAAATTTACCTAGGTGAGGGAAACATATCACATGAAAAAGAGTAGAAACAGTTGTGCGCATAACATCAATCCAACTATGGCCAAGTAAGAGGTTGTAATCGAGAGGTGCATCAAACACCTCAACCTCAACAGTAATTGATTTCCCTTCTAACGCAATAGTTAATGCAGGAAGAAAACCATAAGGTTTATATCTTGTACCATTAAAATGTTTTAACATGTTATGTGACTCAGTAAGGGCAGGCGAGCCAATGGATTTCCAACAACTAACAAGAATGATGCAAGTCGAAGCCCCTTCATCAACAATTGTTCGACAAATATTCTTTGTTTCCACTATGACTTATATTTGAAAATCTAATTGATGAGGGAGTCTTGGGATGTGATATTCTAAGTCAAAGATTATCAAATTTGTGTCAGTAGGATCGATTCCACCAATAATATTTAACAGTGCCTTCTGTTGAGTAGGACAACTTTGAAGGACTTCGAGAGCCGACATTACAGTCGATGCATGTGCAAGATCTTCTACAATATTATAGTTTTGTGTTGCACATGCATGTGGGTTAAATGATGACTTACGAATGACGCCCTTAGGAGGCAGACAGATGACTGTGTCAGGATTAGGTCGTTCGAGATGAAGATGACCATTGGGAGGCGGAGCCAATGGAGGAGGTTGATCATCAAATTTTTCTTTAGAAGGAGAATAATCTATGGTTCGAGTAGAGACCACAGCTTCGTTTTTCTTGGATTCACCAGTACACATAATCACATAAGAGTTGGTAGAGGGAGAAGGTTGGTCATGAATAACCAATTGGACATGTTGTTGAGAAGGAAAAGATTGTGACAAAATGATGAGTGTAGAGGGGGTTCTGGTTCCTTGGAGGAATGTTGGATTACTGAGAGGGGGGGTGAATTAGTAATAGAGCAATTTAATCCCTTTTTAACCATATAATCCAAGTGTTATATCAATGAAGCATTATCATCCAATAACTGTAGAGTAAATAAGCAATGAACAAATGAACAATCATACACATACATAGTACACCAATGTTTTACGTGGAAACCCAAATCAGGAGAAAACCACGGAATCATTTTTCTTATATGTCTTGAAGAATTACATTCATTGGAAGCACCAACTTCCTTTGTTTTCCA
>JASDQU010503546.1:51777-66697 GCA_032191745.1 Picea mariana | reverse complement strand
TGACTACTATTTTTACCAATTCCTTTTCTGAAATGATCTCTTCAATAGTTTGTAGTTGATCTCTTAACTGAGAGATCCTCACAAAGTATGATGTTATGTTGTCATCATCATTCATCTTCATGTCTCAGAGCTCATTCTTCGGACTTGTTACTTGTCCAATGTTTATAATTGAGAAGAGGTTTGTTAGGGCATCGTACATATTCTTTGATGAGTCAAGATGGGAGATGTAGGGTATCAAGTGGTATTTTATAAATTCCACTATGATACTCATGGAATTGATGTCACCATCTTTGAACTTTTCCATAACTGCAACATTCTACGACTCTTTCTCTTTTCCTTATTCAAACTCTCATTTCACAATATCCAACACTTTATTCTTGGCAAGGATGATTTCAATCCTTGTCTTCTACGCTCTGAAGTTAGAAGCTCCATTTAACTTGTTTTCTGACTTCATGAAGTAGGTCATGGATTCTTTGACTTGGTCAACCCTAGATTTGACCAAAAAATCAAACTTGATGTCTTGGCTTGCTGAGAGTACCAGGAGATTCGCTAGGCTAGGGCACACTGGTCTATCTGGAAATTAGGTCAATCCCTTCACTTAAGGTGCCTCAACAAGAGGATTAGGGTTTATGCAACTACACCTACTAGTAACCCTAGTGACAGTGCTTTGGTGACTGCTCCTGCTAGAAACCCTAGCGACAGTTCTTCAACGAGCTTAATATCCTTATGGCTATGCTCCCTTCCAGTTGTTAGACTGAATGAATGAGGTGTGGGCCCATAACCTTTTAGAATATAATGGATGTGCTCATTTTACCATCGACAATATCATTATTATCACCCAACCATAGGCCGAAGCCACCCTCTGAGCACCTTAACCTTGACAGAGAATCACTCTAGAAGCAAACCCTAGGCCAGATAGCCAAACAAAGGGTAGCACACCTTTCCCCAAGGATAGCGCACCAAAAAAAACTTGATTAGATAGTCCAAACCATAACCAAGAGGTAGTCCAAGCCAAAAATGAAATCTGCTAGTTGTAACAGCTACAACGGCAACTCTCCTCCAATCTTGCGCACAAACTGGGCAACTGCAGTGCGCACAAGTGTTGCTCTGCAATTCTGAGAATGCTTTCCAGAATGAAGACTGGCCTCCTGTATTTATACTAATTATGGCTAACTTCCTGGGCCGACTTCTCATTCTGGGTGTCTATTTACTTAATATATAATATTTCTTCTGGCCAACTTCTTCTCTTGTAGGCTAATAACCTAATACAATTTATCCTCTTGAGCCAACTTGTCTTCTAGCGTTATTAGCCAACTCATTAGGGTTTCTTCTTGCTTCCTGGAATATTCTATTCTCATTAGGTTTACACGTGGAGGTAAATACCTCCCCCAACTACCATAATATCAACACTCCAAAGCACCCGTTGATGTCTTTTTCCGCTTGATGAGTTGTTCACGATCTATCTTCTTTACTGCTTTATCTTCCTCGATCTTCTCTTCCAAGGGATAGCTTTTCCTTTACTTCACTCCTTCTTTTATGCTTCTTTAACCACTTCGACCCTTTCTCAGTTAATGTGCCTTCTGCGCAGTTCATACTTCATCTTTCTTCTTCCTTAGTCTTTCCTTTCTTCCTTAATACACAACCAAGGGCCAACAAGCATATTTCAATATAGTCATCCAATATTAACCAGCCTGAATGATTCTGTCTGCTGTTACAATTGGAGAAAAATGTCCACCACAAACCCCACTATGAAATTCTTGGAGTATTTATCTATACTTTGGATAATCTAAACACCTTAATAGAATTCCATCAAAATTTCTTTGGAAAAAAACTCCCGAGACCAGTACATAATGGTTTTTTTCATCTTCAAGGTTCTCCTTTCTTTAGAAGAGATTTCAAGAGGAAATTGGCCAAATTTCATATAGAATATTAAGTCCTTATACCAATCTCATGTTGCTAAACTTGTTCCCCATAATACAACGTCAATTGTATTGGGGGGAGAGATGTTCACAACTTCAATTCAGTCATGAATTTACATAATCCCTGCCCTTGACAGATTTTAAAGGTTTAATCTCCAAATCGTATTCTTGAAGCTTTGCTAACCGGTTTTCCCATCTACCCTCTCTGATTTTTTGATTGAGTAACATATTTATTGGTGAATGTGGCANTCCCCATAATACAACGTCAATTGTATTGGGGGGGGAGAGATGTTCACAACTTCAATTCAGTCATGAATTTACATAATCCCTGCCCTTGACAGATTTTAAAGGTTTAATCTCCAAATCGTATTCTTGAAGCTTTGCTAACCGGTTTTCCCATCTACCCTCTCTGATTTTTTGATTGAGTAACATATTTATTGGTGAATGTGGCACATAAGAAATTATATGAGATGACAAGATATAGGTCCTGAAATGAGCTATTGTTTTAACCAGGGAAAGAGCTTGCTTTTAAATTATTGAGTAATTTAGTTCATAATCATGCAATGTCTTACTCATGAAAGCAATTGGAATTTCTTCTGCTTTTTCATTTTTCTCAGTAAGGATTGAAGCAATAGTTGCTTATGAAGTGAATGAGTATAATATGAAATATTTATCAAATTCAGGGCTGACAAGAATAGGGGCAGTAGTAAAGGCATGTTTTATTTTTGTGAAATATTTTTGAATATATGGTGTCCATTCAAATTTATGATCCCTCTTTAACAATTTGTTTATTGGCTTGACAATTGTAGCATAATCTGGGACAAACCTATTAAAATTTGATGTGCTTGTTTCACCATAGACAATACAATCTTGTCTCCCAACCATAGGTATGCAGCCACCCCTGATCACTTTAACCTTTGCTAGATAGAATGATTCTGGAAAGCCACACTAGAACCAACAGATAAACCCTAGTTGTAGCAGTAGCACAATATTGAACCAAAAAACACCATCCAACTGTAGAAACAACAAATAAAAGGAGAGCGCACCTTCTCCGAGGGTAGCGCATAAGAGAGAGAGTCTCCACAACCACATAACAAGAACAATACTCAACTGTAGTAGTTGTGGTTGCACTTCTTCCCCAAATTTGTACCTTCAAGATGTCCACTAATATACTCCAAGATGTCACCAAGAATACCACCAAGAGATACTAGAAGGTAGGGCATATATCTTAGGATAGATATCGCTAGAGAGAGAGAGAGACCAAAAATCACCTCATAAGATGCACCTTTCTTTCTTACAACTGCAACTCCAAACTTGCGCTATACTTTACTGAGAGAGTGAGTGAAGTGAGTGAGTATAAATGAGCTATACCACCTCCTATTTATAGTGGTTCTTGTCACCTTTTTGGGCCGACTTGTATTTTTGGAAGATAATACATTGATATTATTTATTCTACCGAACCAACTTTTCTTCTAAGATTTTTACACATCTATTTAGGGTTTTTCTTGCTTCCAGAATATTCTATTCTAGTCAAAGGTTACACGTGGAGGTTAATACCTCTCGTAGCTACCATAATATCAACACTTCCTCCTAACTAGGGATGTATTAATTGTAATGGTTCTAAACACATCCATCCATTTCACATGGTATGGGAAAGACTCACATAGTCTTATAGACCATTCTACAGGTAGCATCATCATAGCCATTGATCCAAAAAGATCTTTTAAATGACAATGGTTGAGTTATTTTTTCATGAGTTAAAATACCATTTAGGAAACTGAAGAAAGAGGAAGATTTAATGAAGAAACTTAGCAGCCATATAAACATGTACAGATCTAGAAATAAACATAAAGCAACAACAAACCATAATAAGAGAAGTTGATAACGGAGTTCGGCAATCTCGCCTACGTCTTCGGGCCTTTGCCTCAGTGGGTGAGGCTTTCATATTTTTGTTCAAATATTTAAAATTATATCATAACAGTGCCAAAAGGTTACAACCTAATATGTTCTTGTTCTACCAGATCTCAAGAACCCAACAAAACAGATGATACTGAAATCAGATGAACGGAGCTCCCAAAAATGGCCCCCAAAGGTGCTCTCCTCAATAGCTTCCCTACATAAAATTTCCTTGGGTCAACAATCCTTTGGCATAAACTTGTTCTGAACCTTCTCTCTTTGGATTCAAGAAGACCTGGTTTATATAGGCCTGAAGTTGGTAATCACCTCCCAACTTCTCCCCAAGATATGGCCTCAAAAATGGCCCAAGATCCTCCAAAAATGGATAAAATCTCACAAAACTGCTTGAAAAATCCAGTAAAATCATATAGTAAGGTATAAAACCCACTTTATGCCAAAACAAGGTGTAGTCCCCTTGATCTCCGTGCTCCTGGTCATATTGGGTGCCTCCATGTGGCCGAGAGCTAGACTGGGCGTAGCCCCCTAGTCTTTATCCCTTTATTCTCGGCTCCTGGTCGCACATATGGCCATGTGGCCTAGGGCTTTGCATCAATGTGCATACAACAGTTGTAGCCCCCTGGATTCAAGGTCTTGGTCATGGCCTTGGTCGGAGGTCTAGCCTAACCAACTAGCGCTAACTAATAAACCTCTGCACTAACACATATAGAAATGGGTCCTATGTATATCCCCATGCAACCAGGGCTAATCCCCAATGGTTATCCACATGTGCCATGGTAAAGGAGAGTGGTCACATGTTACTGGTCATATGGATATGTGTTGGGGGCTGGGGCTAGGCCCCATCCCTTTATTCGCCCCACATTACAACATATGAAAACTTAAATATAAGTTTGATGCTATAGTTATCAAGGAACATATGCGAGCGGGTTGGCTAGCTTGGCCCTGCCAAATCTCTTCCCCCCTGCTCGGAGGTCACGGGTTCAAACCTCATAAAGTCCAAACAATTTTTCCAATAACCTATGACCAATAGAGGGGTGCCATGTGGCATCCTATAACTGGGCCACGTGGCACCTTCACATTCAATGAATAAATGCCACATGTCACAAACGAATTCAGCTAGCTATCAGCACACCACTGCTCTGCCACGTCACTGCACGGGCAGCTTCCACGTGTCACGACACCACATCAGCCATACGAACATGCCACATGTCACCCTTTTAGTGGTGACATGTGTCACTCTCTTATTGGTCCACTTGTACCTGTCCATGTCATATACATTGTACTTTTCCATGTCAGTTGTATGGTCGTATAGCCTGTAAAGTCAACTACCACGTCAGCATTATACAGACTATACAATCAACATTTTTTTTGCTTGTTTGGCCAAATGAACAAACTATGATATCTTGAGCATACGATTTCCATTTGATCATGTTCAAGTTGTGTTGGGTTCGTAACATCGAGGCCTAGGCACATGTTCATTTTGAAGAGATTCTGGGCACTTTGATTTTTAGGCCTTTCTGAGCCCTATCTGGCTCCTAGATCCAATTATGGATCACAAAAGACCATTTGGTCCTCCAAAAGGTTACAACATGAGACTTACTGATTACATACTCATAAGGACAAAAACAAAACACTATGTTGTAGAAAAATGATGTGATAACAGGTCATCATCTCAACATGTGTGATTACGTTAATGGAAGCAAAATACAATGAAGATGTGACATCCACTTCTGGAAAAACCAAGTGACTATTTTATTTCCTTCATGGTGTTCCTCTTTCTTTGCTGGTAATGTCTCTTCCTTTGTGAGTACATGTGCAATCCTTTTTTCCTTTTTTGGACGAAGCTCCAGATTAAGCTTCCAACAATTAGCCTTTTGATGTCCACCCCTGTTGCAATAAGTGCAGTGAGTTTTTGGCATCTAGACTTGTTTTCCCTTATCTTTATTCCATTGTGGAGTTGAGTATTCATTTTGTGTCTCCTTCTTGGTTGACATAAACTTCTTTTACAAATATTGTCTCTTCCAAAAATTGGCAACACAATGCTTGGGTGAATGACAAAAAGTACAAGGATACATATTCCACAAGTTTTAGATTACTTGATTATCCTTATTATAATCAAAAAGAGAATTAGAACAACCATGACCATTATACCTTGCTTGATGATATTCACTTTGTTTTGGAGATGACTTGCATTCACTATCACCATCAAGCAGTGATACGCCATCACCTTTCGTGAAGTGTCCCTACAATGACTTAAGCTGGCCATTTGAAGCATTACTTTCTTCCGATGTTTTGGAGCCCATCTTGGAGAATGCTCCAATATCCTCTTCACCATATCCCAATCTTAAATAATGAGGTATTTCCATAACCTCTATGGGATTAACGATACCCTATCCTTTATTTCCAAGGCCCTTTACTTCATATCCAATCTTGGTTAGCAATTTCAAACCTATACCTCTTGTATGTTTTTCAAATGAACCAAAAGAACCATCTTGATGGGAATAATGTGAAATTTATGAATGACCTTCACTGCATACCTCATAGATGTTTTCTGAAACAGATGTAGAAGGAAATTCCTTCAATCCTTCTTTTCCTTTGTTGTTCTTTGAATCTTTCTCTTGAACTGATCTCTTTCGTTCCAAGTAGTCTTCATACAACACTTTCACCATCCCCGACACGGCAAAGAGAGTTTTTCGCATATCCTTCTCATCTTGAGAAATTCCCTCTTTAGATGTCATTTTCTCACTTGAGATGTCCTTTCCCTGGTAAAGATGCAAACTCAAAGTCCAACTGTCAACTTGCTCTGATACCACTTGATCCGAAAAGATCTTTTAAACGACAATGGTTGAGTTATTTTTTCATGAGTTTAAATATCATTTAGGAAATTGAAGAAAGAGGAAGATTTAATGAAGAAACTTAGCATCCATATAAACATGTATAGATCTAGAAACAAACATAAAGAAACAACAAATGATAACAAGATAAGTTGATAATGGAGTTCGGCAATCTCGCCTACATCTCTGGGCCTTTGTCTCAGTGGGTAAGGCTTTCTTATTTCTATTAAAATATTTAAAAGTACATTATAACAGTGCCAAAAAAGTTACAAAGTGATATGGTCTTGTTCTACCATATCTCAAGAACCCAACAAAACTGACAGCACTGAAATTGGATGAACAGAGCTCCCATAAATGGCCCGCAATGGCTTCCCTACATAAAAATGGATTTGGCTCAACAATCCTTCAACATAAACATATTTTGAACCTTCTCTCTTTGGCTTCAAGAAGCCCTAATTTATATAGGCCTAAAGTTGGTAATCAACTCCCAACTTCTCCCCAAGATATGGCCTCAAAAAGGGCCCAAGATCCTCAAAAAATGGATAAAATCTCTCAAAATTGCTTGAAAAATTCATTAAAATCATATAGTAAGGTATAAAAACCCACTTTATGCCAAAACAGGGCACTTCCCCCTTGATATTTGCACTCCTAGTCATATTGGGTGCCTCCATGTGGCCGATAGCTAGACTGGGCGCAACCCCCTGGTCTTTAGCCCTCTATTCCTAGCTCCTGGTTGCACCTATGGCCATGTGGCTTCAAGCTTTGCATCAACACACATACAGCAGTTGTAGCCCCCTGGATTCAAGGTCCTGGTCACACCCTTGGTCGACAGGCTATCCCAGTCGACCGGGGCTAACTGATAAACCACCACGCTAACACATATTCAACCGGGTCCTATGTATATCCCCGTGCAAATGGGGCTAGTACCGAATGGTTATCCATGCACTCCATGGTAAAGGAGAGTGGTCACATGTTACTAGTCGTATGGATATGTGTCGGGGGTTGGGGCTAGGCCCAAACCCTTTCTCTACCCCACATTACAGCATATGAAAACTTAAATATAAGTTTGATGCTATGGTTATCAAGGAACATATGTGGGCGGGCTAGCTAGCTTGGCCCTGCCAAAGCTCTTCCCCCCTGCCCGGAGGTCGTGGGTTCAAACCTCGTAAAGTCCAAACAATTTTGCCAATAACCTATGACCAATAGAGGGGTGCCATGTGGCAGCCCAGGACTGGGCCACATGGCACCTTCACATTTTATGAATAAATGCCACTTGTCATAATTGGATTCGACCAGCGGTCAACACACCACTACTCTACCACATCACTGCACAAGTAGTTTCCACGTGTCACGATGCCACGTCGGTCGTATGGACGTGTCACCCTTGCAATGGTGACATGTGTCACTCCTTGATTGGTCCACCTGTACCTATCCACATCATACCCATTATACCTTTCCAAGTCAGTTGTACAGCTGTACAGTTTGTACAGTCATCTACCACGTCAGCACTGTACAAACTGTACAGTTAGCATTTTTTTTGCCTGTTTGGCCAAATGAACAGACCACAATATCTTGAGCATACGACATCTGTTTGAACTCGTTCAGGTTGTGTTGGGTTCGTAACGTCGAGGCCTACACACACGTATGTTTTTAATAGATTTTGAGCACTTTTATTTTTAGGCCTTTCTAAGCCCTATCTGGCTCCTGGATCCAATTCTAGATCAGCCACATATGCTATCTCATGATCACGTAGATCAAGTCACAAGCATCATCATCACTATCAGTATAATCTGGTAGAATCCTAGCATCAAAATATATCATCATCTGCATTATCTCTCGAGGCCATACTCCATCTGAGTAATTGGGCATGATGTTGAATAAGCCATGTGTTGGACGTAGCGTACTCAACAGAGTGTCTCACATAAGTCACTCACTCAACAGATTAATATAGGGACCATTCTTCATATCCTGGTCACTGCCTATGACATAGGAAGAATGATTGTCCCAACAGATGTTGAAATTCAGGCCATGGGCTACAAGGACCAATCTTCCCACTCTAGTCACTACTGTGAACTCAGAAAGAATGATTGTCCTGGACCATTTTCCCCCCTCCGGCCACTAATATGAACTCATGGAAAAAAAAATTCATGTACCAATATCCCCACTCTGTTCACTACTGTGAACTCGGGGAGACAGACCATTCTACATGTCTGGGCAAAGCCCTAGGAGAATAGTTTTCCTGGACCATTCTACTTGTCTGGGCAATGCCCTAGGAGAATAGTTGTCCATGGTACATCAACAATATGTTCTGCCTAGACCATTATCCACCTGGAGAATGTTTGTCCACTAGCACACTGACTATCCATGATGCCATATATCAGCACTCCCTCCCAACCAAGGAAGTCATCTCCTCCTTTTCAACCAAGGGAGGGTATCTCCACAAGTCCCAACTTGTCCCTCAAGTATGCAAACTTTATATTTGACAGAGGTTTTTTCAAAATATTAGGTGTCTACTCAAATGTGGAGATGTACTAGAGAATCACTTCTCCCTTCTGGACTTTACCATGGATAAAATAGTTCTTAATCTCAATGTGCTTTGACCTATCATGGAACGCGAGGTTCTCTAAAAGATTCACACAACTTTGATTATCACAATATATCACATTCGAATCCAAGACCTGATCAAATAGTCCATGAATCAGCTTATGGAGCCATATTGTTTTCGTACAAGCATCACAAACTGCAATATATTCTTCTTCTACAGTGCTAAGTGCAACAGACTTATGTTTTCTACTAGCCCGTGATATCATAGCAGAGCCCAAACTAAAACATATACCGGAAGTACTACTTCTGCCATCTTCACTCCCTTCCCAATCTAAATCAGTAAATCCATGCAGTTGTACATCAATTTTTGAGGCATATCTCAAACCATAATTTAGCGTCCCACAAAGATATCTGAAAATGTGTTTTGCAACTATCCAATGCTCATGTCTAGGTTCCACCTAAAACTTCTCAACATGTTCACTACAAAGAAAATTTATGTCCGAGTATTAACTAAATACATCAATGAGATAATCAACTGCCAGTATAGGGACGATTCTACTGGATTAGATTTAGAGTGTCTGAGGTTCTTCAAATCTGTCACCATGGGAGTTTCCATGGATTTGCAATCCATCATCCCAAACTTTTAAAGGATCTTTACAACATACTTCCCTTTCCCCAGGAAGATTTCACCATGCTTCCTCCATACTTCTTAGTCCCAAATAATAATGCATGAGACCAAGATCCTTCATATCGAATTCAGAAGCTAACTCCCTCTTACATTGAATAATGAGAGGCTCTGTACTTGTCAGAAACAAATCATCAACATATAGTAGCAGGATCACATGTGCATCATTCACAACCTTGTAATAAAGGTTTGGATCAACATAGCTCATGGAAAATCTAAGTATCATCAAGTAAATTTTAATTTGTGCATACCAAGTTCTTAGAGCTTGCTTGAGTCCATACAAGGCCTTCTTTAATATACATACATGGGTTTCTCTCGGGTGTACCTCAAAACCTTGAGGTTGTTGTATGTATACTTATTCCTCAATTACTTAATTGAGAAAATTAGTCTTTATATCCATCTGATATAAACTCCAACCCATGGATGTTGCGAGAGATATGATGGCTCTAATAGAGGTGTATCTAGAAATTGGAGCAAACGTCTCATCATAGTCTTCTCCCTCCTGCTCGGAGAACCCTCTAGCCACGAATATTTCCTTGTATTTATTGATACTTCCATCCACTGTATGCTTTTATCTTGTAAACATATTTTAAAGTAACTATAGACTTTCCTTTAGGTCTAGGCACAATTTGTCATACATCATTTTCCATGATAGATATTCTTCCATCATAGCTTCCTTCCATTCTTTCAGTTTGATTGCTTTTACAAAGGTGGAAGGTTATCCCTCTACATATGCAATCCTGGGAGCTACAGGATATTCATCATGGACCTCATTTGAATGACTATGCCTCGATCTACTAAAGTTTGTATCCTCGTCGAAGGTGACATCTCTACTAGTTTCAATCCTTCGATGACCAGGAATGTAAACTTTGTTATGCACATATATCATGATCTTGATTGCTTCTTCCCACAAATGCATTGGTAATTCTTGATCATAGATCATGGATTTTACCTCTTCCATTATTGTACGGTTCTTTTTTTTTCTACACCATTCTGATGAGGATTGTAGGGAGTAGTGATCTCCCTCTTAATCCTGACCTCTCTGCAGAATGTCTTGAAGTCATCTGAGGTGTACTCTCCTTCATTATCGAACCTCAAGATATTTATCTTCTTTTCGGATGATATTTCCACAAGTGCTTGAATTTCTCAAACTTACCGATGTCAGGAAATGCAAGACACTTCCACACTAATCCTAGCAAAAGAGAAGAAGAATTTAAACCAGAAATCAAATGACACAAGCAATCACACAGTACACCGAGATTTTACCTTGGAAACCCTTAACCGGGAAAACCAGCATTCCTTTTAGCGTTATGCTCTCTTGTTGTCTTATTCAATCAAAATAAAAGGTTACATGTCTAACATTTGTCCACACCTAAGACATAATCGACATCATACCCTCTTTCACATGCAACAACAACCCTATATCCAATTCGTCTTACATATACATGACCAACAACCTACAATTTACCATGCATTAGCATTACAACATTAGAATTCTCGCATTTTTTTTCTTTACGACCTTACAACATGCCTCTTTATAGGCTTTACAATAGGCAAAACCCTAAATACCAGTGCCCAAAAATGGTTACAGATTTATGCATATCATTGGCTACAAATCCCTTAAATATTGAGATTATGTTACAGTCGACTCCAAGTCGGGCTTACCAGTCGGTCGACATTAAGTCTCTAGTTGGTTGTCTTTGTTGAAACAAGATATTCTTGAATTTTGTCTCACGGACTCAGGGAAGAAATGCCCATTGCCTCTCTACACCAAGAGAACTTCACAGCACTCATAGACTTGGTCAACGAGTCTGCTATGTTTTCCAACATGTTTACTTTCTCCAGTATCACCTTGTTACTTTCCACCATGTCTCTTATGAAATGGTATTGTACGTCAATGTGCTTAGTATTTGAATGATAATCAGGGTTATTTGCCAAAAATATTGTGCTTTGAGTGTCACAAATTATCTTCATAGCTCTTTGCCCAAACCCGATTCTTGAACACAACCTTTGAAGCCACACTGCTTCTTTTCTTCCATGAGTGGTCACCATGTATTCAACTTCTGTTGTTAATAAGGATACAACCGCCTGTCACTTACTCATCTAACTTATTGCTCCACCGAACATCTTGAAGACATATATGTTGGTCGATCTCTGTCAATTCAGATCACCAGCCCAATCGGCGTTGACAAACCCATGTACATCTATTTTACCACTGTCACCTCCAAGTATTCCTTGGTATCATATAGCATAGTCCTTTGCACCACACAAATAATTGAATAATCTTTTAACACTTGTCCAGTGCTCCTTTCCAGGTGTCGACATGTACATGCTCAACACTCCCACTGCATGGGAAATGTCTGGTCGAGTGTACACCATTGCATACATTAGACTCCCAACCGCACTTGCATAGGGAACACGTCCCATGTCCTCTATATCTTCATGTGTCATTGGACACTGTTTAGCAGTAAGCCTTGCTCCCGCTGGAATTGGCACCTTCACCGGTTTGCAATCCTGCATGTTGAATTGTTTCATAAATGTTTCAATATACTTTGTCTAATTCAACCAGAGATTTATAGTGGCTCGATATCTCTTAATATCCATTCCCATAATGATCCAGGTGGATATCAGTGGCCACCCACCTCTTCCAACTAGCTCAAAACAGTTTTCTGACAATTTTGGCAATTTACATATTTTTAGCAGTTTTAACTTCCAGGGCCATTTTGAGGGCCTAAATGAAGGTTTTTTGGGATAGATATTCTCAATGATAGCCAAAGGCATGATTGATCCCCCAAATTGAATCTCCTCGATGATACCTTTCCAATAGGCTATCATATGCCTAAAACAAAGATCGTATGCAAAAGTTACGACCCCAGGAAGTTGATGTACTAACTTACCCAAACAGGGGCCACATGACTTTTGGCGCTTCATCTCCTAGGGTTAGGTTTTTGGATGTATAGGTTTTTTTGCATTATTTTTTATTGTAAAGAGGCCTTTAGAGCCTCATTGTAATCATATTCTTGCGAATGAGCCCAGCCGTCACATCTCTTCTAAGAGATCAGCCGCCACCATTCCAACAAGCTTGTTTCCGCTGCATTTTACAATTTCAGCTTATTTTCTTATTGAATAGAAAACCAATTTTACTATATCTCTGTTATTTTGTGTTAAGCACCTATTAATAATATGTAGTCATTTCATTCTACTCATAAAATCTGGATCAGTGGTACTAGAGCGGTCTGCTCCTTCTCGTATTAATGCATGTCCCCAACGAGGTCGAAGTACAAAGAGTTGGGTCTCAAGCTTGTTTCTCTTGAGGACAAAATCTCTCACACAACTAAGAGACCTCTCATAGCAGGAGAAAATAAAGATGATGGCACAAGAGATCATTTCAAACTGTTGATTGAGGAATACCTCACACAACAAAGGAACGAGATTATGGATAGTTTCGCGCAAATCATTCGACGACTCCCAACAGGCAACGCATCTTCTTTGAGTGGAGGTGCCACCCCCTTCAAGGTACAAATAAACTTTGATATTCCTATATTTGAAGGTTAGATGGACACAAATGTTGTAGACAAGTGGTTGAATCTACTAGAAGGGTATTTTTTTTGTCCATAACTTTTCGAATAGAGAAAAGATTACTTTTGCACTCCTCAAAGCCATTCCCCATGTCAAAGATTGGTGAGAAACTTTCTGTGAGCAAAAGGAAATAGAGGAACCCTCATTATTTACAATCATGGCCACCTGGGATTCCTTTAGGGATGCTATTAAGGAACAATACTACCCTGTCAGAAGCTATGACGACTTGTATACCAAATGGACCACACTGCAGCAAGAAAGAGACCAAGCAGTGCCAGATTTCACGAATATCTTTCATACCTTACGCACCAAGTTGGGTATCAAAGATTCAGAGAGACATCTGGTGCTCAAGTATCGCAGTGCTCTGCATAGATACATCCAGACCGAAATGGAATTTTTTGACATCTCTTCCTTGGGCATGGCCTATCGATATGCCGTCAAAATCGAACAGAAGCTTAAACAAAAGACGCGGAAATTTGGGCTTGGGAAATTTGGGCTTGGGAACCCCTCACAACAAAAGCTAGGAAAGGGCAGCCCCAACCCATAGAACAAAGGATAGAGAAAATATGGATAGTATTAGGACAACCAATCCAATTCGCAAGCAAAGAAGGACACTGGAAAGACAAAGAAAGATACTGGGAAGTGGTGCGGCTTCCATAAGAGCCCTTGGCATAACACTGTTGACTGCCGCTCAAAGCAGTCGCTAGTGGCCGAAGTGAAATCCTATGACTCGGATGCGGGTTTGGACTTTGAGCCAGAACCAGAAAGGGGAAGACAGATCATTGATGTGGAACCCAGTGCCAACGTTGCTACCACCAAGCTCCAGCCTCATGAACCAGATGAGCCAGAAGAAGGAGAACGCCTCTTCCATTCACAGACGTGGGTAAAAGGCACCCCTCTACACTTCATCGTGGATAGTAGTAGCCAGAAGAACCTCATCTCAGAAGATCTCATCAAGCGGCTAGCCTTGCCAACAACACCACACCAACAACCCTACACCATTGAATGGCTCCACCAAGGAAGCGATCTCTGTGTCAGCCAACAGTGTCGACTATCGTACGGCATTGAGCCCTTAAAAGATGAAGTATTGTGTGATGTTTCTCCTCTCGAAGTTTGTGATGTTATTTTGGGCCAACATATTTATGGAAACGACATGATGTATATGAGTCTAGGCCTCATAGTGTTATTATCAATTTGAATAGGAAATTGTACATGATACTCGAGGCAGTACCACCTAGTGATATTTCCTTGATCTTTGCTAAGCAATGCAGGAAGGTCATCTCTCAGATGGGGAAGTTTGTCTTCTTCATGATTTTCTCTTAGAATAATTGAAAGATCACAACCACATCTAGGGTCTCTGCGGCCAACCTCTCCACAACAGAAGCAAGTAGATAAGGTTGTGGAAGAATACTCAGATATTTTCTACTCACCTACCGGGGTACCTC
>JASDQU010503546.1:23605-42106 GCA_032191745.1 Picea mariana | reverse complement strand
AGCCCAGAGAACCAAAAGCGGCTCGATGGCCCCCAAATTTAATGTCTCGCAGGCTGGTAGGTGGGCGGCTTGATGAGGGATGGGATGGTGAACCGCCCATCTGTAGAGTCATCAGGCCTGATCGGCACGAGGGTAATCGTGCCACACGCAACCTCGCGAGAGGATAACGTGTATGGCAGAAGCGATGGAAGAGGGGCAGACGCGAGGGGAACTCTGGCAAAATTTTACGCAGAGTGAGTGATAGCAGAGAGGAAGGATTGCAACCTTCGCTCCTAGTCACTGGCAGGCAGAGAGACGCAGTCTCAGAGCATCGTGGTCTCAGCTTGGGGGTGGCTAGTGGTAAATCCGTTGGGAGTCGCTACGCCTACAGCTGGGTGGAAACAAGCACCCCTCGCAGTAGTCGCACCCACTTCGGGTGTTATTTCTGATAAGTGTTTTATATATATTGCATCTTGAAATTCATAGACTGGCATATGCATATATATGCTCATAGAACTGTCAAATTATGAATGATTTCTGTGTAAGAATGTCTGTGCAGTGCTTGATGAGAATGAATAGATATATGCTCATAACAGAGGAAACCACGCATGATGTGCATGGATGAAGCAATTGTATTTATGCCTAGATTGAACTAAGTTAGGTTCCCAGCCCGTTCTCGGGAAGTTGCTTCCTTTATCTGTCTCAGAGATACCCGATACAGATCTCTTCACAGAGATTTCCTCTTTAGAAAGGTTCACAAAGGACCCAGAAAAGCGACTTGAACGCACAAGTCTTAACAACCCTGTATAAAGAGGAACGACCCTCTTAAATCCTGAATTAGCAGCGTAGGGATAAGTATTGATCAACGGATGAGATCCTGTCGGAGAGTCTATGGTCATTTACAATCATTGAATCGAGGGAATAAATGAGAGCGTTAAGTGCCATTAACCTTTTTTTCTCCTCTATCTTCATGAATAGAGAGGAAATCTGAATCGTAGACCCCCAGGCTCCATGAGAGCATCTGGACCATTAATTTTTCCACGTCCAAAGAGCAGTAGAAAAGGGCGCAGCATCGGGACCGATCTAAATCGTCAGATCTGAACTAGGAATCCCGGCAGTCGTTAGATATTTAGGGAGATAGACGAGGGTTAAGCCTCATGAATAGGAGTCCAAAAGTTGGACACTCCAAGTCACAAGTGGCGAAGCCATGAGAGGATCAGAGCCGTCCATCCAAGGAGGACAGGTGGCAAAGATCCAGGGATCTCGTGAGCTCAGAGGTTCGCGGGGTAGGAGTCCAAAGGTTGGATGCTCCAAGTCGCGAGTGGCGAAGCCATGAGAGGATCAGAGTCATCCATCCGAGGAGGACAGATGGCAGAGATCCAGGGATCTCGTGAGCTCATAGGTTCGCAGGGTAGGAGTCCAAAAGTTGGATGCTCCAAGTCACGAGTGGTGAAGCCACGAGAGGATCAGAGCCATCCATCCAAGGAGGACAGGTGGCAGAGATCCAGGGATCTCGTGAGCTCGGAGGTTCGCAGGGTAGGAGTCCAAAAGTTGGATGCTCCAAGTCACGAGTGGCGAAGCCTCGAGAGGATCAGAGTCGTCCATACGAGGAGGACAAGTGGTAGAGATCCAGGGATCTCGTGAGCTCGGAGGTTTGTAGGGTAGGAGTCCAAAAGTTGGATGCTCCAAGTCGTGAGTGGCGAAGCCACAAGAGGATCTGAGCCGTCCATAGTTGAGGATGCGTGTCAGGAGATCCAAAGGAGTCGAGCATCGAAGAATCGGGGTTTGCGAGAGCAAAGAAATCTTGTCGCTTGGAATCGCGATCCACGATATCCTGATGAGATCTGAGCCATCCATAGTTGAGGACGCATGTCAGGAGATCCAAAGGAGTCGAGCCTCGAAGAATCGAGGTTTGCGAGAGAAAAGAAATCTTGTTGCTTGGAATCACGATCCACGATATCCCGATGAGCTCTGAGCCATCCATAGTTGAGGACGTGTGTCAGGAGATCCAAAGAAGTCGAGCGTCGGAGAATCGGAGTTTCCGAGGACTCGTGAATTACAAAATTGGAAACCCCGAAACTCCGATAGGAGTAGCCTTTAAAGGAGGTAAGGCCATGGTCACAGAAGCAGTGGACCATAGGCTTGGCCTGGGGGGGGGGGCTAATGCGTAAGGAGCGCGTTGGAATTTGAAGGATCGCGAGTCTTGGGGGTGAATGAATTTTGACATTAGAAACCTCGTAGCCCTGATGGGAGTTATGACCATGGTCATATAGAGGAGGCCATGCAACCAAGAGCTTAGCCTAGGAGGCTAACTGGCATTTAAGCGAGTCCGAATGGTTGAAAACAGAAATCCTGACGGAAAGGGACATAAGACCACGGTTATGTACAGAGAGTCGGGTAGGTAAATAGAAGACCTATGAATCGGGGATTCTCATTGTTGAGAAAACAACGAAAAATTTTGATTATAGGTAGTGGGTATGTTACAGGTTGCAGGACTCCAATGTCTACAACCTTAGCTAAGACACAGATCTATGATTGTAACACCTTAACAAAGAACTTAACAGTTATAGTTCATCAATATCTAGTATTAGTTTACAACGCAATTAAACCCTAGTAATAAATCAGTGCAACATTCCCATAGATTCAATAGATTCAAGCACTAAGCATACTAACATAGAACAGATCTAGAATTCATTCACTTTATTCATCACTAAGCTACCCTATTATATTCATCTATCATCTAACAACGCACTAAGAATTTAATCACATAAACAAGAAAGCAATCATAAAGCACAAATCATTCACAAGACAGGATATATGTGGTTCACCCCCACCCTGGGGCTACGTCCACCAACTCTTCACCTTCTTTGTTAGCTTCTTTCAATCTTCTTACATGCATAGAGCCTCAAGATCAACTCCGCAGAGGACAGGAGATCTGCGCACTCTTCGCTAGATCCTCCTTCCAAAAGCTCGGTTACAACACAAAGCCTACATATAGTCACTTGCACTCAACCTTACAAGTCTCACAGAGTATGCACAAAGCACTTACAAATATTACTTGCACTTAGCACAACTTACAACTGACTGAATGACTCCTTCTTACATCACCTATTCTTCTATTTATACATTACAAAATCATGCCTAAACATGGGTAAACCCATGGGCCTACATTCCCATACTCGTTACATAATCCCAAAACCCAAAAATCCCTAAAAAGGGGTCGAGATCCCACGATCTCTGCTTCGACTTGCGCTCCACCTTCGAAAGCCTGTCAAATTCCCAAAAATAGGTCAAACATGACCAAGGATCCTCAAAACTTGGTTGAGGGACAACAGCCCCCCAACACTCACCTGTGACTCGTCCTGAGTCACTCTGATCTGGGTAGTTGTGCTTCAAAATATTTGAGCTTGGCTCGAGATACTTCAACTTGTTGTTGCGCCAGGGCCTCCTGCTTGGTGAACTCTTGGATGACTACTTCGTTGACAGTTCCCTCTAAGCGTTGTTCAACTGCAGTGATGACTTGCTCCAGTTCTTCTCGTCAGCCTTCAATCTCCTCGAATAGTTGGCAAGATTCATCCTGGACTAGTTGGAGCCTTTGAGTCACTTCCATGACATTGCTTTGAATGATGTGGACCTATTGTTGGGCAATGCGTTGTTCTTGGGATCGCTTCATTCTCTCAACTGCTGACAGGGGCTTCAGCTGCGCTTGTATTGTTTCTACTTGTTGCTTCACCTACTGGAGTTGTGACTCCAATGCCTTCAGTTCTAGATTCTCAGTGAGTTTCTCATAAGTCTAGGCACTACGATCACTTAGTTGTTTACATTCCATGGAAAGGACCTTTATTCTCTCAATTGCGCTCCAAGCAGTTGCTTCTCTTTGATCCCTCACATCCTGCAGAGCATCAGGCATTGTTCATAGCTCTAAGTCTAATATTATTTGTTGTAGTTGTTGGATGGATTCCGCGAGCTTCTCTACTTGATGCTCGACTCGGTCTTCTGCCTTTGGATCTAAGCCTATCACAGAGCGAAGTGCTATGTTGACTACTTCTTTCACTTTGAGTTTCTCTGCGAGCAACTATTCTTTTTCCTGTTGAATTTGTGTTTTCTCCTCTTCAAACTTTGTCTAGAGAGAAACCTTCTCCTGCTCCGCAACTCGGCGTTATTATACGACTACTTCTTACACTTTCTTCAAGGCCTGGGTGGCTTTTTTTGTTTCTTGTTTTGCATGATGAAGGCGAGCTTTGGTTGCATCAGCTAGTCTGCGGAGTTGGGTTGGCTCATCTCCCAATTCTGGTTCTTCCAACGGTAGGGGCACAGTGGACATTACACGACTAGACTGAAGGGCCTATTGTACCCCTCAGAGTTAAACCTTGATTCTATTATACATCTCCTCCTGCTTGGCTTCATGTTTCTGCAAGATTTCCTGCGAGGCGTCGTTTACAACTACAATGATGAAGTAAAAATCATCGACAGTGAGCACAGTCTGCATCTTAGTCAAGGTGGCTCTCGAATTCTTTCATGAAAAGGGTTTCGGGGTAGAAACCTTCCTCTTCTTCAAGGGATCAACCTCATCTCTAGGCGATGTTACTTCGCCTTGCTTCTACTCATATTCTTTTCCATTTATCTCTTCTAATTCTTCATCACCCCCTTGGCCAGGTAATACTGAAGAAGTCTCTTCTAATGTGTTGCTTAAGTCTTGGACTTCTTTGGTCTTATTCCTTCTTTTGGTTTCGGTTGTGTCATTTTCTTTGTGAGTAGCCTCCGAGCTATCAAGTTTGAGGTCTAACATCTCTGTAGGATTAGCGGGGATAAGGAGGTCTGTTGACTAGTCCTTAGTTATCTCCTCGAGGTCCTCTTTTGTGAGCTTGTAGTACGACTGAAGCTCCTCCTTATGCTTGTTTGCTCGTGCAATGATATAGATGAAGTGTTGATCTTCGCAGAACTTCATGATGGGTCGGAACCGCTGTAGAGTGTTTGGCATCATGCGAGGTTCAACTTCAATAGCCCTCTTCAATTGGAGATGATATGTTTGAAAGACCGTGTTTGACTACCACTATTTTCTCATATCACTCGAGTACCAGAACGTGGTGAACTTTGCAGCAAGCGGCTTGAATGGCTCAATGTCCAGGAAGGTCGCACCTTTCATCNGTGGAACTCGTATCCTTGATCCTATGCTTCACGGTAGTCTAATTCCAGTTGATTAACTAGGTACTTCGCCTAGTTCATTTGTAGGCCTTCCACGCACTTTTCGGTAAGGTCAACAACAAAGCGTGTGACCTGCGTGGGTCTGTTCTTCATTACTATCTTTCCTGCAATTAATTGGCATGCTAGGTGTACTATGCCATTCTGGATGGAAGCTACCTTGTAACCTCGCATCCCCTTCTCAAAATCATCGTAGGTATCCTTGATCTTCTGTGCTAATGCAGGATTTGTGGCCTTCCCTGGATAGAAGTCTTGTGGGTCGGGTCCTTGCATGCTCAATCTGGTGATCCTATGGATCAGCATCAGATCGACTATGATACGTCCATCTAGCCATAGGGAGCCACCATGGTAACATTAGAGTAGGAGCTTAACACAGGCGTTAACTTCCCGGTGCTTTCCAAAGTGTGGGATTTTCATTACATTCAACAAGGTGGACTGTGTGAGGTTCATCGTCCATGGCTAGGGGATTATTTTTGAGTTCTTCCCCTTCATCCTGGTCAAGTATTTATACGGGGTGAGCACACTATGGTTCTTGCAGTCTCCTAGGTTGAAATCGCTGAACTTCAACATCGCGATCTTGTCCTATTGCGCTCTAACTGCACGTATCCCCTTTGGGAGGTACGCAGTAACCATGGTGTAATCAAAATCTCTCGGGACACTGTCACGACTCACCGTGCCAGCCAGAGGAGGGATGTAGTTGGGAAAGATGGTCGGGATTAGCTTTACATTCACTAGGTCATCTTTGTGCTTGGTTCTCTTCTCCGATGTTGGTTGAGATGGTCTGGATCCACGAGCAGTCGATGGAGAGGCTTGCACTCCTCTCGTCAATGATGCTTGTACACCCACAGAAATTACCCTTTTAGACATTACTCTTTCAGTCATGAGGTCGATGAGTACCTCCTTCATAGACTCTTCGATTGTGCTAAGTTCTTCGGACATACACGCTCGTGGTTGAATATCTTGGGTTTGAAGAGTAACTACTCAATGCAACAGGATGGATGGTGATAGCTCGATGATCACTGTGTGAAATCAACTCATTTGTGGGCTCAGATAATCATGGTTGGAAAAATTGTTCTCGGTGCAAGGCTCGACATAATAAGTAGATAACTAGGCAATGAATCTCTCCAACAGGCGAGAAGCCTTCATTAATTCAGTTATGTCTGTTACGGTGCGGTCCCAATGGTCTGATGGTGAGCTTTATGACCATAAATGTCATTCTAACCGTTCGAGGTGTCATTCTAATGGTTATACTATTTCCAACAGCTATATTTCTTTGCCATGGTGAAGTGCCATGTGGCATTGTTCTGATATCCCAACGAAGTTCCAGTTTTGCAAATTTTCCTTCTACGAAGTTCCCTCAGGAACCTTCTGTAACTTTTCGATCTTTGATCTCTTCTTACTTAGTTTTCTAGCCTTCTTTCGAGTGAGCTTCGTCATGGTATTCCTCTTTCCATTATGATTCTTATCTCCTCTTGGCATAGTAACTTCGCATTATTGAGATTCTTTCCTAGGATTCAAGGGCAATACTTATTCTCTATCTGGGGTAGGTGCTTCAGTCTTTTGTGAGTCTTCTTGTGTTCTTCCAACTTAGACCTCCAAGTTTCTAGTTTTAAATATCTTTGATATGTTCTCCTATTCTTCAATCAAGTGTGTGATCCTCCTAGTCATGAAATCTTTCAACTCTTGCTTCTTCTACTCTAAGACTTCTTCTTCTTTCCTTATGACCTGATCCCTTTCAATCCAAGGTTTTCCTAGTAATATATCAAATGGGGCATTGTTCTCGATAAATTTAACAACCTCAAACTCTTCCTCTGTCGAAGTTTCATGAGAACTCATAGATGTTTGGGTGAGCTTTCCACATAGGTTTATCACCTTTCCTCTAAATAATCCTATTCCTCCTAATGAAGGAATCATAGCAGGCTTTCCTAAATTTTCCCAAGTTCTTTTTGTCATAATATTCACTCGTGTTTCTTCAACCAGAACACATTCAATGTCGAAGCCTCCTATTCTTGCTTCTATGCACTCTTTTTCTTTGAAGATCTCAGATAAGTTGATATTTCGGTGGTTATTTAGGGTTTATTTTATTTGTAGAAATACAGTCTCTGATTCTTTCTGGGGTTCTTCCATGGTCTTAGTTGCTTGACCTTTCTCATGGTCTTATGGTCTCATGTTCATTCTTTCAAGATTAGCAATCATTCTAGGGAAATATAAAACTTCATGGTCCATAGATTTATAACAAAGACAACTATATTTTCTACCAGGACATTCATTATTCAGGTGTCCCAGTCTTCTACAATTGTAACAAAGAGTTAATCCTCGTTTTATTTTAAATGATCCCCAGCCTTTCTTGTACTGCGCACTAGGATCGTAGTAGCTAACCTGCAAAAAATTCTTTCTAGGATTCTGCATCCATTGGTTAGTCCAAACATTATTTCTATGCATAGGTATAACATGTATTTCACTATTCTTATCAGATCTACTTATATCAAATCTTCTTTCTTCTAGTTGTTCCCTACTTTTCAATCTAGGACAAAATTTATCAAACATATCTAGATCCATACTTTTTGAAACAAAAATTTCCTCTTATCCTACCTTTAACAAAGCACAGAGCTTACAGACCTTACCTCTTTTCTTCAGATCTGACTCTTCTTCTTGGTACAGATCTTCACAGATTAAGTAGAATACTGTGCACTAGGGAAACAGACCTACACATAGAGCTTTCAGAGTTTCAGGTCAGATCTTCATAGAAAGCTCCTTTTTCCTTAGTTCCCAGCAATCACAGTTTTAGTCCTAACAACAGAACCATTTTTTGGCACAAGGGTAGACCCAGGGTTCAATGCTACAACATCGCACCAACAAAACCCTAACTATCAGCCCTTTAGGCAACACCTTCGAAGCAGATGAAGTCTCACCCGAGGTAGAGGCAGGGGTGGTTGCAGGACTCCAGTGTCTGCAACCTTAGCTGGGACACAGATCTGTGATTGTAACACCTTAACAGAGCACTTAGAATTTATAGTTCATCAATATCTAGTCTTAATTTATAGTGCATTTAAAACCTAGTAATAAATCAGTGCAACATTCCCATAGATTCAATAGATTCAAGCACTAAGCATACTAACATAGATCAAATCTAGCATTCATTCGCATTATTTAGCACTAAGCTACCATATTAGATTCATCTATCATCTAACAACGCACTAAGCATTTAATCACATAAACAAGAGAGCAACCATAAAGCACAAAGCATTCACAACACAGGATATATGTGGTTCACCCCCACCCTAGGGCTACGTCCACCAACTCTTTGTCTTGTTTATTAGCTTCTTTCAATGTTCTTACATGCATAGAGCCTCAAGATCAACTCCGCAGAGGACAGGATATATGCGCACTCTTCGTTAGATCCTCCTTCCACAAGCTAGGTTATAGCACAAAGCCTGCATACAGTCTCTTACAATCACTTGCACTCAGCCTTGCAAGTCTCACACAGTATGCTCAAATCACTTACAACTATTACTTGCACTTAGCACAACTTACAACTGACTGACTGACTCCTTCTTACATCACCTAGTCTTCTATTTATACATTAAAAAATCGGGCCTAAACATGGGTAAACCCATGGGCCGACATTCCCATACCCGTTACATAATCCCAAAACCCAAAAATCCCTAAAAAGGAGTTGAGATCCCATGATCTCCGCTTCGACTTGTGCTCCACCTTTGACAGCCTATCGAAGTCCCAAAAATAGGTCAAACATGACCAAGGATCCTCAAAACTTGGCCGAGGGCCAACAATATGCCTGAGCTCCAAACTTGTTTTGTTTCCTTAATGGTGGGAGCAAGAGCTAAATACCACTTGTAATCTTGCAACCACTCGAACTCATGATCTTCTCATCTGAGAGTGTTAAGCATGTCTCCACAATACAAGTCCTTTCTTATACTTGACATATCTATACACTTCTTTCTCTTCTTACGAATAGGTGGCACTACTAGCGATATAACCTTTTACAGCATGGTGTACTAACCCTTTATTAAATTCACCATGTATTTCCTTGATTATTAACCACCATACCTCGTATTTCAAAGTTTTTGGCTTGCACAGTAAGATTTAGAATTATTACAAAGTTTTACGAAATCTTCGCCACTTTAATAATGGTATTAGATTCACACAAGTGGATACTAACATGGTGGAGGGGAAATAAATGTGATCATGCATGGTGATGCGTTGTAGTGGAAGATGAAAAATGTTTAAGTATGGAAGTGCAAAGAGGGAAATGGAAAGTTCAATATGATGAATGTAGGATTGCGGGGTGCAGGACATGGGACATGGAGAATCGAAAAGGTAAGAATGGATGACTCTCACATCCACAATGATAAAATAAATTAAGTATCAGGAGAGGTTGTTAAGTGGGTCGCAGAAGTGAATGGGTCATTTTTGGGAACAAGGGATTACGGGTTGCAGGACATGAGCATGAGGGGAAAAGGTAAATGAAAGAGAAAGTTGTCCCACATCCACAATTAAGAAAATCAGTTAAGTATAAAAGGTAAACAGTGAAGTTTGGACAACGCGGAAGTAGAATGGTCATTCTAAGTGCTACATGATTGTGGGTTACGAGACACATGACATTTTTGGGACAAGGATGGATGGGTCTCCCACAATGGGACTCCCGCGACACTTAAAAAATACTAAGTGTTGGATTCGTGAAAGTGACTAAGTATAGACTTACAAGTTCGTGAGTTTGTGAACCTGGAAATTTGATGGTAGTCTGATCTGCAACCCGCATTTCAAAGAGATAAATGACGAAGTAAATAATATACAAGGAATATGTTAGAAAAAAAGGATCGCAGAATAATAAAATAAAATAAATGCGAAAATAAAACACAGAAGATACACAATACAATAGAGACATAGATATACGTGGTTCACCCAGTGTGGGCTACTTCCACTAGAGAAATTGTCAAGTCCTTCCTTTATTATTATCCAGCAAATGAAGGGATACAATCTACAACACACCTGTTGTAACTTCCTCTTATTTCTCTCACATTCTCCTCTCTCATAATACAATATTCACTATATCATGCAACCGCAATACAATTCCCTCATAAAAGAGGGTTTCCTTTTAAGGAAAAAAAACCCTAACATAACTTCTACCATCATATCTACGACCTTATAATGAATGGTCTAGATTGACTACGAAATACAATATTTTACAAGGCAATTTTGAACCCCCTCATGACAGATGTGGGGGGGAATCCCCCCCACACCCCCCTATCAGGAAATGGGGTCCAAATGCGAATGAAAACAAGACCTTTGAATCAAGAAGACAATCAGGCTCCACAACCAACAGAATATGGGAAGAAAAGGAAAAATACTAAGGATGATATGTAGGTCCCAACGTTGATCAACGAATGTAGATCAATAGTAGGGCCCACTTTTGATCCAGGAGGATATGTGACCACTCAAAAATAAACAGTCTCAAATGATAAAAACAAATGCTACCAATTCGTAGAACTCAGCGAGAGATTTCCAACGACGAGTAATTCGCCACAAACGGATGTCGTATGAGGAAGATATCGCAAACTAAAGTTTTCAGTAGACATGTAAAATGATGACAGGGCAGTCCATATAACTAACGTTAGCATGATGACGTGGAAACACGACATGCTACCATGTGGCATCCATACAATGGTGTGGACCAATCAACACTTGACACGTCGTAGGATGACGTCAGCATCCGTACATTCAACGTGGAAGTGACACATGGCAGGATGACGTCGATATGTTGATGTGGCAGCATGAGAGGTTACCATGTGTCACTTGGTTTTTTGCTTTTTTGGGTCCAGTTGGACCAATAATTGACTGCCACGTGGCAATCGTACGAATTATGTGGCATCCCATTCAACAGGTTGTACGATGATGTAGAAATTCATACAATCAATGTCATGATGATGTGGTAGGCCATACAGTCAACATGATAGGGACGTCAGAATCCCTATCAATAGAGCTGGCCAATGAGAGGTTGTCACGTGGACCAATCAAGTGGTGCCATGTGGAACCTTCCGAAAGGTCGATGAGGCCTAGTGCATCTCACCAAATCTGGTGGATTCCACTAGATCTAGAAAAATCCCACTAAATTTGGTATATCGTGCCTTATTTAATCTTGAACACAAATTGATGGAATATGAACTGACGTAGTCTTGGAGTTTGTGCCAGAGGGGGAGTCCAAAGAGCCTGATCAGAACCCTATTGATTTTATACTCAAAAGTCTCAAAATTTCGAGAGGAGTTTGAATCTGACCCATGTTTCTAAGTTAGTGCAGCTGAATAGAAAATTGTTGTAGAGACACATGGGCATGGAAACTGGGATGGTACAGATATTACATAGTGCAACATTGGAGTTTGTGCTAGAGGGGGAGTCTCGAGGGCCTGTGCAGAATTATATCGACTTTATACTCAAAAGTTGCAGAATTTTGAGAGGAGTTTGAATCTGACCTTTGTTTCTGAGTTGGAGTAGCCGATTAGAAAATTTCTTCCAGATCCTTTGTTGTTGAGCCAAGTATAGCAAATTCTCTGGTCTAAAGTCTCAGATTTTCCTGTAGAATCCAATTGTGGTTTCTATTTCTGTCACAAAGTTTCTAATATGAAAGGTGATTTCAAAAGTTGAATTGTAATCCTTTCTTTGTATTATTTCAGCATTTTGAGATTAATCAAGAGCGGTCTCACTATTGGGAGTGGACTCGGAGACATAGCCAAGATGTCTGGTGAACTTCGTTAACAAGTTTTGGTGTGATTTTGTTTACATTTGTTCTCTCATGATCTCTTATTTACATCTCACATTTCACTAATGAAGGATGGATTATGCAAGTTAATTTCATAAGTATGAATGTTTAGTTAAGAGAAGTAGTTCACATAACATTGCAAGATGCGCTGTCAAAATTAAAGATCTTGGAAATTGAAAAAGGTTTGTTATCAATAAAGGACTAATGGTTAGATTGGTAACTTAGTATTTTCAGATCAAGAGGTATCAGAGCAGGGTTGACAGGTGAACACTTACAAGAGCTAGACTCAAGCGAGGTGAAGGAAAGCTTGCAAGTTATAATCCAGAAATTCAAAGAGAAATTCAAAAACAAGGGATGAACATTCCAAAGGAGGAACGAAGACAATCTCCCCTCATGAAGATTGTATAATGAAGAGTCCTAAAAGTTTTGGTAAGTAATCCAATGTTTCTTTTGATTATGAAGAGAAGGGTCCAGTAACACCAAGCTTATGGTTTATGTGTCCATGTATTTTTTGTAGATGTAATAATCATTGTATGGAAAAATGTTGGAAGAAGACCTGGTTATCATTTTAGGGAGCCAACCAGAAGTGAAACAGTTATGGTCATCATTTTGGCAAAGTAGGCTGAAGTGGAAACAGTTATGGTCATCACTTTGGGGAAGAAGCATGAAGTGAAAGACTTATGGTCATCATTTTGGGGAAGCATCCTGAAATGGAACAATTGTGACTCTCATTTTGGTGATGCAGTCTGGAATGGAACAGTCATGGTTATCATTTTAAATAGCCAAGTTAGCATGCATATGTAGTCCTTATAAATTGTTTCCATTATTGTAAAATAAGATGGAAATAGTCTTCTTATGTGAATTGTGGAGGTTGAATATTTATTAAAAGAGTGAAATAAGTAGAGATGGTTGTCGTTTCATGACATGAAAAATGTATGATTTGTGTTATGTACATCTCGAAGATGTTATGTAAATTCCATGTTCATGTAAGATGTATTCTTAATGCCTTGTAAAGAAGCAAGTCAAACAGTTCAGTTGTTGTGGAAACATGTTTGAATTTTTATTTCAGGGAAGCGAGTGAAGGAAATGAGCAAGAAGTTCATTTAGAGGCTCCAATAGATACATCAAGCAGTACAAGAGTAGTGAAACCAATATGGCCCATGGCATGACCAGCACTAGATTTATCAATTCCAAGATGGAGATCAAATCCAAGATGGAAATTCACGACAGAGGTCCAAGATGGAGATCAAATCCGAGATGGAGATCAAATCCAAGGTGGAGGCCCAAGATGGAAATGCACGATGGAGGTCCAAGATGGAGATCAAATCCGAGATGGGGATCCAAGATGGAGATCCAAGATGGAGATCTAATATGGGAATCTAAGATGGAGATTCAAGATGGAGATCCAAAATGGAGATACAAGATGAAGAGCCAAGATAGAGATCCAAGATGGAAATCCAAGACGGAGATCGGTCCTAAGATGGAATTCTAAGATGAAGATCATTTTGAAGTGAATGTTAGAAAAAAGGATAGAGACCTGAAGAATGAGGGAGTTTTATCATCACCAATCTAGTGAGTAAATCCTTACTTTTGGAGGTCCAAAAGTTCTTCAGTGGGGAGGTGATCCAAAAGGATCTGTGATCACTCAAAAACAAATAGTCTCAAATGCTAAAACAAATGGCACCATTGCATAGATCTCGGCGAGATATTTCCAATGACGTTTGATTTGCCTCAAATGGACATCGTATGAGGAAGATATCATGATCTCAAGTTTTCATCAAACAAGCAAAATTATGATAGGGCAGTATGCATAGATGATGTCAGCATGTTGATGTGGCAATATGACATGCTACCATGTGGCATCTGTACAGTGACGTGGACCAGTCAGTTCTTGAAACGTGGTAGGATGACATCAGCATCTGAACAATCAACATGGAAGTGACACATGGTAGGATGATGTCGACATGCTGACATGGCAGCACAAGAGGCTACCACGTGTCACCTAGTTTTGGAATTTTTGGGGTCTAGTTGGACCAACAATAAGTTGCCACCTGACATTTGTATGGATGATGTGGTAGCCCAATCATCAGGTTGTACAATGACATGAAAATTCGTACAGGCGACGTGGCAGGATGACATCATGATGACATGGAAAGTCGTATAGCCAACGTGGCAGGATGACGTTAGTAGCCCAGTTAGAATCAGTGGCCAATGAGAGGATGACATGTGGACCAACCAGGTGGTGCCACGTGGAACCTTCTAGAAGGTCAACGAGGCCTGGCACATCTCGCCAAATCTAACGGATTCCACCAAATCTAGCGAAATCCCACTAAATTTGGCATATTGTGTCTTATTTAACCAGGCACACAAATCGATGTAGACGGAGAAGGTCTGGCATGGAAATCAATGTAGTACGCACTGACGCAGTCTTGGATTTTATGCTAGAGGGGGGGGTCCCGAGAGCTTGATCAGAACCCTATTGAGTTTATACGCAAAAGTCTCAGAATTTTGAAAGGAGTCTGAATCTAACCCTTGTTTCTGAGTTGGTGTAGTTGAACAAAAAAGTGTTGTATAGACACATGGGCACAGAAACCGAGACAGTATGGACCTAACAAAGCACAACATTGTATTTTGTGTTAGAGTGGGAGTCTCGAGGGCCTATGCAGAAGTATATCGACTTTATACTCAAAAGTTGCAAAATTTCAAGAGGAGTCTGAATCCGGCCTTCGTTTTTGAGTTGGTGCAGTTGAACAAAAAATTGTCATAGATACGCATGGGCATGGAAATTGAGACATTATGGATCTAACAGATCACATCATTGGAGCTTTTGCTAGAGGGGGAGTCCCGAGGGCCTATGTAAAAGTATATCAACTTTATACTCAAAAGTTGTAGAATTTTGAGAGGAGACTGAATATGACCTTTGTTTCTGAGTTTGAGTAGCCGATCAGAAAAGTGCTTCCAGATCTTTTTTTGTCGAGCCAAGTATAGCATAGTCTATAATTTAAAGTTTCATATTTCCTGTAGAATCCAATGGTGGTTTCTATTTCTTTCACAAAGTTGCAAATATGAAAGGTGATTTCAGAAGTTGGATTATAAGTCTTTCTTTGTATTATTTTATCATTTTGAGATTAATGAAGAGTGATCTCATTGTTGGGATTGCACATGAAGACAGAGCCAGGATGTATGGTGAACTCCATTAACAAGTTTTGGTGCGATTTTGTTAATATTTTTTCTCTCGTGATATCTTCTTTACATCTCACATTTCACTGATGAAGGATGGATTATACAAGTTAATTTCACAAGTATGAATGTTTAGTTAAGAGAAGCAATTCACATAACATTTCAAGTTGCACTATCAAATTAAAGATCTTGGAAACTAAAAAAGATTTGTTATCAATGAAGGACTAATGGTTATATTGGTAACTTAAGATTTTCATATCAACTTCTAATGCAATGGGATTATGGTTCGAGTCCCCTCTCAAGGATACCCATTGTCTTACTCGAGTAATTTCATCCAAAAACCCTTATGATATTAGAAAATGATGAAGCCTCTTGGATATTATGTCTCCCTTGTTCTCTTATTTCTTTAGGTGGGAGTTATTTTTTCTAGTTTAATGTCCAACAAACCCACTACCTCCATCTTTATAATAAAATATCCTGAGAGACGGCCCATGTGAGCAACAGGTCCCCAAATTTATGATGCTCCTAATGTAAAATTTAGGTCTCCCCCTATCACCACAAGACTACTTTGAACACACTCCATGTTGAATAATTTGTACCAATAGTTCACTCTATCATAGTAGGGGGAAAATACATTTAGGAAATAGATTTATTTATCCATATCCATTGAGAATAAGGCTAGTCCTTGATGTGCAGGAAAGGCCCAGAAGTTAGATAGGGTATATGGAGACCTTTGCAATCTAGTTATATTCCCACCATATCTCCCAATAGAATCCATGTAAATGAACTCTCGCCCATTCATAAATGTTGATAGTTCCCAAATTATTTTTTCCTCATCCATCATTGTCTTATGTAAGAGGATAATATAGATTTTTAATGTCTCTATAATCCTCATTATTGCCAATTTCTTTGAGGTATTGGCCAACCCTCAACAATTGAGGGGTAGGAAGATCATTTGATCCCCTCACAAGGCATAGATTTTCTAAGAGCCTCAATTAGAGATAATTGTCTGCCACATCTAACCTTTGATGATGCTTATTTATGTTCCATGGACATATAGGACTTTCTCCCTATCTAGGATGGCTTCTGTTTTTTTTCATCAAGGAAACCTAAACTCCCTAACACTTCCCTAAGGAAGTCTAAGATTCCTTTGCTTTTGGGTCAGATATTATACTTTAAATATTCTAGTGGGATAGAGTCCCACGAGGATCCCCTACTCTCAGATTCCAATTTATGGTTTTCAGAAGTCCCCACCTGGATTTCGTCTTCTACCAGGCATTCTCAATTATAGGTAGATGAATAAGGGTTGAGGACCCAAGATTTTTAGTGCCAGATAGGCAAGGTATAAATTCATTGATGGACTCCAATCCTTTTGTTTCTTCCTCTAATCCCCAAATTCCAAAAACAAAAATTTCTAAAGATTTCCTTTTATAAGGGGAAGGTGATTGTGGAGACTTACCTATGAGAGGTCTTTAGTCTTTGTTGTCACTAATGGTATCCACAATTTGTTCCTTGTGGAGACCCGAGGTCGAAGGCTGCTCTATTGGTTTTGGTATCTTGTTTGAGGGTCCTTTCTATTGGGTTGTTATATTCTTTGCAGTGAAAGTCAAAGTGGATCGACTGACATTCAAGTCAAAGGTCGAGGTGGTTCAAATGGGTAAAGACAAAGTCGAAGGTCGAGGTAGTTTGACATGGTAAATACATCAACAACAAGTCAAATAGGTTCTTCCTCTCTTTTGCTAGGTTTAGCGTGGAAGTGTGTCTCATTTCCTAGCATGTAGTATCAGATCTTGGTTTAACAACCTTGGATCTGTGCTAAACTATAATTTCAGTAAGAGTCGTAAGTTATAATATTATGCTAAAGATTGTGTTAAAGAATGGCGATCATCTTTAGAATAGAGATCGAAAAATTCAATGGCCAAAATTTTGAGCTTTGGAAGCTTAAAATTGAAGATCTCCTTGTAGATCAAGAATAATGGATAGTTGTTTGTCCAGGTACCATACCGATAGGTATGTCGACGGAAGAAAGCAAGAAAATTGAGAAAAGAGCAAGGAGCACGATTCAATTTTTTCTTGCAGATTCGGTGTTGATGAATGTCTCAGGTGAATATTCAGCCAAGAAACTATGGGACAAGTTGGGAAGATTTTACCATTTGATGTGCTTGATGCTATCGAGAGGCGTTGAAGGATGTGGGAAAAATTCTCCATCATTTCGTCTTTTTGTCACGTGAGAGCTTGCTCAAGCAACAGACTTATAGGATCGTTTGCTCCGTCGTTTTTCTTTTCTTCCGCCATTGAGGGTTTCTTGGGTGTGCGAGAGTGATTTTCTTGAAGAGAGACAAGCTTGAGACCCAAATTTATATACTTGGACCTCGTCGGGGACATGCACTGAAAAAAATTATCAAGAACAGCCTACTCTGATACCACTGATCTGGATTATTTTCGGCACAAAATGAGAGCAAAGATATAATAAAGAAATGCACAGAGAAATAGAAAATATTCAATAATATAACATAAATGTATCAGAGATGCAACCATAAACACAGATATACAGTAATACACGGTTTCTATTAATCCAAGAAATGTACAATGGCTGTAAAAATACAAAGTGCAAGACTCGCTAGAATGGTGGCAGCTTATCTCTGACGGCTACTTGCATTCGCAAGAAGATGATTACAATGAGGATCTCAAGGCATTTTTACAATAAAATAGGAATTTCAAAAACCCTAGACATCCAAAAACCTAACCCTAGGAGATGAAGCGCCAAAATTTGTGTGGGCCCCGTTTGGGCAAGCTAGTACATCAACTTCCCGGGGTCGTAACTTTTGCATACGATCTTTGTTTTAGGCGTGTGATAGATCGTTGGAAAGGTATCATAGAGGAAATTAATTTTGGGGGCTCAAGTATGCCTTTGGCTATCATTGAGAACCTCTATATTGAAAAACCTTCATTTGGGCCCTCAAAATGGCCCCGGAAGTTAAAAACTGCTAAAAATAGTAAATTGCAAAAATTGCCAGAAAACTGTTTTGAGCCAGTCGAAAAAGGTGGGTGGCCACCGATATCCACTTGGATCAATCCTCCCTCCTTAGGACAAAATGGTCTCCATTGTGTTGAGTTCTCGGGGGAGAGGGAAAAGCGTTTGTTGAATCTACATCTTGGTGAGTTGCTTACCTTATTGGAGATGTCGCGTTGCTCAGATTGTGGAAGTCTATCACGAATCTGTTGAGGCTGAGGTTGTTCAAAAAATTGGGCTACATGAGAGGACGGTGTGTAGAAGGAATATTTGCACTCTGCTGCAACCTTGTCAACCTGCTTCTGTTGGATAGAAGTTGTAGGGAGCGAGGTTGTAGTGGTTGCAGTGTCCT
>JASDQU010503546.1:0-23383 GCA_032191745.1 Picea mariana | reverse complement strand
AAACATCACATAATACCTCATCCTTGAAGGGTTGGATGATGTATGACAATCTACATTGTTGGCTAACACGAAGATCGCATCCTTGGCGAAGCCACCTGATATTGTATAGCTGCGGGTGTGGTGTTGTCGACAATCCCAATTGTTTGACGACCTCTACTGAGATGAGGTTCTTCTGGCTTCCGCTATCAATAATAAAATGCAGCAGGGTCCCCTTCACCCACATCTGTGAATGAAAAAGGTGCTCCCCCTCTTCAGAATTTGTTGGTTCTTCTGGTTGAATTGTTGTGGTCACGACAATAGCAGTGGGGTCTACGTAAATGATTTGTCCTTTACCAATATTTTCAGAATTAGACTCTGAATTAGGGTTCGGCTCCTTGTCTTTGATCTCGGCCACCAATGATTGTTTTGAGCGACATTCATTGGTGTTTTGCTAGGGGATTTTGTGGAAATCACACCATTTTTCAGTGTCCTTCTTTGTCTTCCCATGACCCTTCTTTTCCTGTGGCTTGGACTGGTTTTTGGGAAACTGTTTGCTAGGGTTGTCTTTGTCATACTTTGGTTGTTGCGGATTTGGAAACTCAAACTCCAATTTGTTCTAGTGCCTAAATTTGTACTCGATTTTAACATCATATCGATAGGCAACACCAAGTGATGAGATGTCCAAAAAATCCATTTTAGTTTGGATGTATCTGTGTAGAGCCCCATGGTATTTCAGAACCAAATTTCGTTCGGAGTCTTTAATACTCATCTTGGTGCACAAGGTATGGAAGGTATTGGTGAAATAAGGAACCGCTTGGCCCCTCTCTTGTCGTAGTGTGGTCCATCTCATGTACTGGTTCTCATAGTTGCCAACAGGGTAATATTGTTCCTTTACCGCATCCACAAAAAAATCCCAAGTGGGCTCGACCCCATATATTCCAGACTCCTCTGTGGAACTCTGCTCCCAGTAAGTTTCCCACTAATGTTTGACATGGGGGAGAGCCTTAAGGAGCACGAAGATGATCTTTTCTCTGTCAGAAAAACTGTGAACAGAGAAATAACCTTCTAACAGGTTTAACCATTTATCTAGGGCATCCACATCTATCTGACCTTCAAATATAGGAATATTAAAATTGACCCATACCTTAAAAGGCAAGGTGCCTCCAAAGTGGTCGCTTAAGGAAGATGCACATGATTCTATTGGGAGGCATTGAAGGATGTGGGAAAAATTCTCCATCATTTCGTCCCTCTGTCGCGTGAGAGCTTGCTCAAGCAACAGACTTATAGGATCGTCTGCTCTATCTTTTTTCTTTTCTTCTGCCATTGAGGGTTTCTTGGGTGTTCAAGAGAGATTTTCCTCAAGAGAGACAAGCTCGAGACCCAACTTTCTATACTCAGACCTCATCGGGGACATGCACTGAAAAAAATGATCAAGAACAGCCTGCTCTGATACCACTGATCTGGATTATTTTCGGCACGAAATGAGAGAAGAGATATAATAAAGAAATGCACAAAGATATTGCAGATATTCAACAATATAACATAAATGTATCAAAGATGCAACCATAAACACAGATATATAGTAATACATGGTTTCTATTAATCAAATAAATGTACAGAGACTGTAAAAATACATAGTGCAAGACTCGTTAGAATGGTGGCAGCTTATCTCTGAGAAGAGATGTAACGGCTACTCGTATTCACAAGAAGATGATCACAATGAGGATCTCAAGGCCTTTTTACAATAAAATAGGAATTTCAAAAACCCTAGACATCCAAAAACCTAACCCTAGGAGATGAAGCACCAAGAGTCATGTGGGCCCTGTTTGGGTAAGTTAGTACATCAACTTCCCAGGGTCGTAACTTTTGCATACGATCTCCGTTTTAGGCGTGTGATAACTCGTTGGAAAGGTATCATCGAGGAAATTCATTTTGGGGGCTCAAGTATTACTTTGTATATCATTGAGAACCTATATCTCAAAAAACCTTCATTTGGGCCCTCAAAATGGCCCCGAAAGTTAAAAACTGCTAAAAATAGTAAATTGCCAAAATTGCCAGAAAATTGTTTTGAGCCAGTCAGAAAAGGTGGGTGGCTACCAATATCCACCTGGATCAATCCTCCATCCTTAGGAAGAAATGGTCTCCATTTCGTTGAGTTCCCGGGGGAGAGGGAAAAGAGTTTGCGAAATCTACATCTTGGTGAGTTGCTTGCCTTGTTGGAGACGTCGCGTTGCTCAGTTTGTGGAAGTCTGTCACGAATTTGTTGAGGTTGAGGCTATTCAACAAGTTGGGCTACATGAGAGGATGGTGTGCAGAAGGAATCTGTGTGCTTTGTTGCAACCTTGTCGACCTGCTTCTATTGGATAGAAGGTGTAGGGGGCGAGGTTGTAGTGGTTGCAGTGTCCTTTTGTTCCCCTTTTGAACAAATTGTGAAGAAGCTGAATTTTGTAGTATGAGATACTACCTTGCAGCACTTTTTAGGTGGAACAGTAATCAGAACTACCTCTGGTATTCTGTAGAGATGACCCCCCAGAGAAACAATGACACTGTGGGGTCAAGACTCATAAACAGCATGGCACTTCCACATATATGGTTGGCCCAAGAAAACATGACAGACATCCAGTGGGACAACATCACATAATACCTCATCCTTGAAGGGTTGGATGCTATGTGACAATCTACACTACTGGCTAACATGAAGATCGTGTCCTTGGAGAAGCCACTCGATGTTGTATGGTTGTGGGTGTGGTGTTGTCGACAATCCCAACTGTTTGATGACCTCAGTTGAGATGAGGTTCTTCTAGATTCCGCTATCAACAATAAAATGCAGTGGGGTCCCTTTCACCCACATCTGTGAATGAAAAAGACACTCCCCCTCTTCAGGATCTGTTGGTTCTTCTGGTTGAATTGTTGCAGTCGCGACAATAGCAGTGGGGTATGTGTCAATGATTTGTCCTTTACCAATATTTTCAGAATTAGACTCTGAATCAGGGTTCATCTCCTTGTCTTTGATCTCGGCCACCAATGACTATTTTGAGCGACATTCATCGGTGTTGTGCCAGGGGATTTTGTGGAAATCACACCATTTTCCGGTGTCCNTTTCGAGAGACTGTTTGTTAGGTTTGTCTTTGTCATACTTTGGTTGTTGCGGATTTGCAGACCTGAACTCTCGTTTGTTCTAGTGCCTAAATTTCTGCTCGATTTTAACAGCATGTCAATAGGCAGCACCGAGTGATGAAATGTCCAAAAAATCCATTTCAGTTTGGATGTATCTGTGTAGAGCCCCACGGTAATTCAAAACCAAATGTTGTTCAGAGTCTTTGATACCCAGCTTGGTGCACAAGGTATGGAAGGTATTGGTGAACTCCGGAACTACTTGGCCCCTCTCTTGCTGTAGTGTGGTCCATCTCATGTACTGGTCCTCATAGTTGCCAACAAGGTAATATTGTTCCTTTATCGCATCCACAAAAAGATCCGAAGTGGGCTCAACCCCATATATTCCAGACTCCTCTGTGGAACTCTTCTCCCAGTAAGTTTCCCACCAATGTTTGACATGGGGGAGAGCCTTACGGAGTGTGAAGATGATCTTTTCTCTGTTGAAAAAATTGTGAACAGAGAAATAACCTTCTAACAGGTTTAACCATTTATCTAGGGCGTCTGCATCTATCTAACCTTCAAATATAGAAATATAAAAATTGACATGTACCTTAAAAGGCGAGGTGCCTCCAAATTGGTCGCTTGATGAATATGCATCTGATGCTATTGGGAGGCATTGAAGGATGTGGGAAAAATTCTCCATCATTTTGTCCATCTGTCGCGTGAGAGCTTGCTCAAGCAACAGACTTATAGGATCGTCTACTCCGTCATTTTTCTTTTCTTCCACCATTGAGGGTTTCTTGGGTGTGCGAGAGAAATTGTCCTCAATAGAGACAAGCTCGAGACCCGAATTTCTATACTCGGACCTCATCGGGGACATGCACTAAAAAAAATGATCAAGAAAAGACTACTCTGATACCACTGATCCGAATTATTTTCGGCACGAAATGAGAGCGAAAATATAATAAAGAAATGCACAGAGATATCGCAGATATTCAATAATATAACATAAATGTATCATATATGAAACCATAAACACAGATATACAATAATACATGGTTTTTGTTAATCAAAGAAATGTACAGAGACTATAAAAATACAGTGCAAGACTTGCTAGAAGGGTGGCAGCTTATCTCTGAGAAGAGATGTGATGGCTACTCGCATTTGCAAGAAGATGATTACAATGAGGCTCTCAAGGCCTTTTTACAATAAAACAAGAATGTCAAAAACCCTAGACATCCAAAAACCTAACCCTAGGAGATGAAGCGCCAAAAGTCATGTGGGCCCCGTTTGGGTAAGTTAGTACATCAACTTCCCAGGGTCGTAACTTTTGCATACGATCTTCGTTTTAGGCATGTGATAGCTCGTTGGAAAGGTATCATTGAGGAGATTCATTTTGGGGGATCAAGTATGCCTTTGGATATCATTGAGAACCTATATCTTGAAAACCTTCATTTGGGCCCTCAAAATGGCCTCAAAAGTTAAAAACTGGTAAAAATAGTAAATTGCCAAAATTGCCAGAAAACTGTTTTAAGCCAATCGAAAAAGGTGGGTGGCCACCAATATCCACCTGGATCAGGTAGTCTAATGTATGTGATGTTCTACACTCGACCATAAATTTCCCATGTAGTGGGTGTGTTGAGTATATACATGTTGACACTTGGGAAGGAGCACTAAAAAGTTGTCAAGAGAGTATTCAAGTATTTGTGTGGCACTAAAGACTATGAGATATGCTAACAAGGAAAAATTGGAGGCTACAGTGAATTAAATGTACATGTATTTTTCGACGTCAATTGGACTGGAGATATGGATCAACGTAGGTCGACCAATGGATATGTCTTCAAGATGTTCGGTGGAGAAATCAATTGGATGAGTAAGCGACATGTGGTCGTAGCCTTGTTAACAATAGAATATAATTATATGGAAGCCACTCGTGGAAGTGAAGAAGCAGTATGGCTGCAAAGGTTGTGTTCAGTAATCAAGTTTGAGCAGAGAGCTATGAAGGTAAGTTGTGAAAGTCAAAGAGAAATATTTTTAGCAAAGAAACCAACTTATCATTCGAAGACTAAGAACATTGATGTACAATACCATTTTTTCAGAGACATGGTGGAAAGAAACAAGGTGTTGTTGGATAGAGTAGACAAGTTGGAAAACATAGCAGACTCATTGACCAAGTATGTGAGTGTTGTGAATTTCTCTTGGTGTAGAGAGGCAATGGGCATTGATTCCATGGTTTTGTGAAAGAAATTTCAAAGGTATCTTGATTTCAACAAAGAAGACAACAAGTGGTAGAATGTTGGATTGTTATATTGTTTGTAGTGAAAGTCGATGTGGATCGACTGATAGTTGAAGTCGAAGGTAGAGGTGGTTCAATCGGGTAAATACAAAGTTGAGGTGGATCGAAAACAAGTCAAAGGTCGAGGTTAGTCGACCAGGTAAAGTCGAAGTCGAAGGTCGAGGTTATTCGACCAAGTAAAGTCGAAGTTGAAGGTCGAGGTGGTTCGACATGGTAAATATATTGACAACAAGTTGAAGAGGTCGACCGACAAGAGGTCGACCGACAAGAGGTCGACACACGGGCATGTGGCAAATGATTGAAGACCGAATGAAGTTCGACTATTAATCGACGAGTAATCCAACTTGGTAGTCAACTGTAACAGAATCTCGATATTCATGAGATTTGTAGCCAATGATCTACATGGATATGTAACCATTTTGGGCACCTTTTATTTAGGGTTTTTCCTACTGTAAATTCTATAAATAATGCGTGTTGTAAGGCTATAAAATCCAATTTTGATTTTATTTATATGATGAGTGGCTAATCTCCAAGAGTATGTAATTTAGAGGTTGTTGGTCATGTAGATGTAAGTGGAATTGGCTACATGTTTTTTCTTGTGTAAGTAAAAGGGCATGATGTCAATTGTGTATTAGGTGTGGACCAAGGTTAGACATGTAACCTTTTATTATGAATGAATAAGACAAAAAGGAGTAGAACGCTCAAGGAATGGTGGTTTTCCTAGTTTTGGTTTGTAGGGTAAAATTTATGTGTACTATGTGCTTGTTGTTTCATTTACTTTCTTGAGTAAATATTTCTTTCTCTCTTTTGTTAGATTTAGCATGGAAGTGTGTCTCATTTCCTAACACTTTCAAGTGCTTTTTTTTAGTTATAACTTTTTTCCTTTGAGTAATTTGAGGTGATTTTGATAGTTCCACCCCTAGTATCTAAGGATTCTTCCTTTGAGCCCATACCTTCCTTTGTGTAGGTTAATTACAGTCCACTACTAAATTCCCATAGTTGTGTCATTGACTACAACTGAAGGGTATACCTTCATAATCAATAATTAATGGATAATGGTCTTTACCTTTATGAATAACCAATTCCTCTACCAGGCCTTTGCTAGTATATAGACCCACCAGGATTCTAACCATTCTAAAGTATCCAATATCCCGAAAAGATAAATCAACTTCATACTTTAACCCAAGGGGGTTTCCTATTTGTGCAAATACATCCTCCATCCATAGAAAAAGATGTACATTGGGTATTTGAACCCATACTAGAAGTATGTCCACTTACGTTGTTCTGTTATCGAAGTCAACATGCCACTTCTTTAAAAAAATAGTTTTTGAACCCCATTTCCACTTGCTTTGCAATATTATATTCACCTCTCCAACCAAATTAAAAACCCAAACCAACCATCCCTATGCCAATTTCATTGTGTGAGGCATATACCCCACCGAAGGTTCAAAATTTAACCTCATTTAATCCTTTAAACGCTAACAAAACATTTTCTTTCTTGGAAAATGGACAACTATTGTCTTCCTTTCTAGTTCCATTACATTATTTAACCTAGTTTTGGAACCCAAATTTATACTTACCAACTCATGCATTTTATTAATGCATTTCCTCCTTTTTATTTTCCATTCTCCTTCCAGTGAGGGTTTCCCTAAGCTCTATAATTCCATAGTAGTTGAACCACTCATTAGGTTTATGTCTAAGTGATTGACAATAAACCATGTCTCATATTGATCATTTGCATTTTCGGGGGAGCTGCATAGGTGTAGTTCAAAATCCCTGCAAAAAAAGAGAGAGGGAGTAAATGTTTTTCCATTTTCATTTACTTGCTTAATGGATCCATCATTGTCAATGTTAGAGACAACCTGTTAGAGATATACCAAATCCAAATCCTCATACACCACTAATGGGATAACAAATGCATCATGCATGCTCTCGGGTTGTTCTATGTCTTCCACCCTCGTCTCCATCCATAGTCCACCTCAGGTGTCACTTGTGGCTAAGATCCAAGCCAACTCTTCTAGGATGTCCAAGGTATCCTTCTCCACTAGGAGCAACCCTTCTAGCCTCCTCTTCTCTGATCCAATTAAAATGCCATGTAGTCTAAATCGAGGTATTGCCCAGATCAACTGACCCTTAGTTGGGTCGATTGAATAATCTACTACTTCATCCTCCATCATCATCATTCACGACTGTTACACATTATTTTCGTCATCCCTATGACCGTTAATGATGTAAACATACATGTTGCCTTCAGAGGGGTCAGCGGCCTAAATTCCTAAAGAAAGAAGGGAGAAGAACTTTCCTTGAGAGAAGAAGTTGCATTTTCCTTTGTAAAAACCCTATTTTGGAGGATTTCTGCGGGTTGCTATATACACAAGGTGTGCAAATGCCTGATTTCTGTAGGTTGATCTATAGCTAGGGTGTGGATTTTTCACAATTTGCACTATAGCTAGGGTGCGGTAGCCTCCTGTACGTGGGAAAAACAAGCATCTTCTCAATGCTTCTAGAAGCAGAAGCTTTTATGGTGAGGTGGCCTCTGAACGGTTTGGATCTTACTCTCTTTTATGGTGAGGTGGCCTCTGAACAGTTTGGATCTTACTCACTTTCATGATTTAGTGGGATCATCCTAACCTCCTCACCTTATCCTCTTCAGCTTATAAAAGGAGAGGAGATCTCATGGAAAAAGTTAGATTGGAAATTTGGCTTGGAATTGTTGGCTTGATTAGACTGGCTTTGAGCTTTTCTTTGTCAAAATAGATTGTGAGTAGCTATCAGATCTATGGTCTCAGAATCCTTGGAGCAAGAAGTGTGTGGGAAGTAAGGAATTGTTTGAAGCAACCTGACGACATCAAGGCATGTATCTTTCTTCCACATTATATAATACAGTGGCATGTTTCTTTCCCATAGAATTATCTTATTTTATTGCATAATTCCTTGATCATATGCATAGGTTGTCATTGAATATATTCTCTCTTCTTTCACTTTGGTTGGTTTGTGTCTCACTGCAGGATCAGTATCACAAGAGCACCGGAGCTAAACAGGAACAACAAAGACATAAGGAAGAGACACTTAAAGGTATGTCTCTCGTCTTTTTTTCGGCAGCAAATTCGATTATTAGAGCCTAGGGAAAGTGCCATGTTCTGTCATGTTTTGTTCTAGATCCAGGTGGATCTATGGAGATTAGTTTGTGTCCGCATTTATCGATTTAGCCACCAACAAAAATTGGCGACTCCACTAGGGAACGGATTGTTTTCCTAGTTTGTCTTGCTTTCTTTCTTTGATTGCTTGGTTTCTATTTTCTGAGTCTCTGGGAGATCCATCTTGACTCTCTGACTGTTAAGCTTCACTGGAAAACCTTCTTAATTTTTAATTTTTTCCATTTTTGTTTGATTTCTGCACCCTGCTTTGAGGGAAAGTGCGGCGACTTAGGATTTCCGCACCCTGCCTGTTTAGACCAGTGTGAAAACTCCACACCCTACCCATTTCTGGCCTGGGGCGATCAAGGATTTCTACATTGTGCTAGTCTTCCAGCCTGCAGAGATTGTGAAAAAATTGTTTTTGATGGTTTTTCCTTACCCAGATCTTGGATTTGGTTTTGGGGTGAATTGTTGGGTTTGATTATGATCTGTTTATAGTCTGCTTGATAGTTTTTGAGCTACTTTTAGCCATCTTTGCTTTGTTTTTTTTTTGAAATATTTGGTCTCTTGCTTTGAGTGTCTTTCAGTTACAAACCATTATTTTTCTTTAGAATTGTTTAGTGAAAGAACTTTTTCTTTTATTGAATAGTTTATGTTAAAAGAGAAAATTTGTTTGAGTTGCTTTGTTTTATAGATATTTTCTATTTCTTTTAGCTATCTTTGAAACAAAAAAAATGATTTCTTGCTTTATATTAGATTGGGGGCATATTTGCATTTGAAGTAGTGAAATTGTACGATTTTTGGCAGTTTTTTGGTCTTGAATCCTTAAGAAAATTCCCCCTCATGGCCGGGGCGGGCCAAGAATCGTGTATTGGTGTACAGTCTCTTTTGCTCATTTCTTGAGCATATTGATATTGATGAGTTTAGTAAATTTTGGGACATTGTGCATATGGTAATGATAAATGTGTTCTCTTTCTCGTAGCATAGCTTTCATTGAAATGAAAAGATTGCATCTTCATCTCTTTGCATAAATTTCGAGTCGGTCAAAACACCATATTGTCCACACCATTTTCCTCTTGAGTAACAACAGTCATAAAATAAAGCGCTTGTAAAAATTGATTAGACATTTTTATATTTTCCGGTAGCAAACTTACATTAGATTAGTTGTAGGGCTTTGGAATAGGTGTGAAAGATAACTTTCCAAAGCTGCAAACAAACATAGTTTCTTGAGTTAAGGAGATTAGTTTATGTCTACATTTACCAATATATCCACCAACAACGACTTGACAAGTCAACCCCAAGCCTTGTCACTAAATTCAAAGTTTTGTTAACCAAACCCTTACGAAAACCTTAGATGCACATGTGATATTCATTCCTTTGAGCTTGCTTTCTTACTCGTGTTTTTATGATTATTTATCTATAGTGAACACAATCAAAATTAGGATTAGGAAAATTCTGACCTTTTATATAAAACACAAAAATTTTAAACACCTCCACAATCCTCTTTTTGTTCCAATAAATCATCATTCCTTCAAATAGTGCATGTTGAATTGATATCCATTTGAATTTCCGTGTGTTGGAGATATTACACACACCTAGGATTTTCTTTTTATTTTATTTTCCTAAGTTTATTTGGCTATGTTGAGGGTCCCTTATTCTGATATATTCTGACCTCATTGAGGATATTCTACCTTATACAAGGGTGCCACATACCGTCCAGTCAACTCTCAGTTACCGTTCAGTTAGACTAGTTGAGTGAAGTGTTGCATGTCAACTTTGATTATATCACCGAGTGTTGCATATTAACCTAGAGATCATCACCAGTAATGCACACTTTCATTGGGATCATCACCAGTAAGGCACATTCCACATGTGTGAGTGATTTCCTTCTCATTTCACTCTAGTTTGGCTAATTAACTTGTTTTTCATGATAGCAGTAGCTCTAAAAATCATAAATCCAAAAGTAAAGGAAAAGAAAAGGTGCATGTAGATCCAAACAAGGAAGGGTACTCCAAACCCTTCAATGATTTGTTTGGTTCCAAAGGTGGAAAAAGAAAGCAAGGGAAGGAGTGTGGTTACTGAAATTGCAGGAACCTTCCATAATCATCATGCATGAATAATAAAATTGATCACATGGATCAAATTATTCAGAAAAATAATCCCAGGGACTTAATTCCTAAGGATTCCAAGAAGAAGTCAGAAGATCAAGCCCCTAAGAAAGGAAATCCTCATGAATTATTTGATGTGCATTCTTCTCCTAACACTTGGATTGTAGATTCAGGTGCTTCACATCATACAAAGGATATTCTATCTTCTGTAACTGCATGCATGGGGCCTCCTGTCCTCATGGGGGATGACTCTCCAGTGAAGGTCATCGGAAAAGGGAGAGTGGAACTAGAACGTGGAAGATTTGTGAATGTTCTCCATGTTCCTCAACTTGTTATGAATCTTCTCTCAATGTACCAGATTACACACTCAGGTTCAAGAAAAAATGTGAATTTCACATGAGACTCCATGTCCATATTCGACATGCAAAACAACTCCAAGGTTGTTTTCGAGGAGGTAAATCATAAATATCAGTTATATACTTTTACTCAGTTTATTGAACCTGATTCCTCCATACTACTCACGCATGCTTATGATAGTATTAGATTATAGCATGAGATAATTGGTCACCTAAAATTCAAGTACATGCAACAACTTAGAAAGAAGGGGATGGTCACCAAGTTACCTGATATCCACTTTTCCGAAGGGTTGTGTGAAGGATGCGTCCTTGGCAAGCATCCTCAAGAGAATTTAGAGAAAGGAAAGGCTTACATTGCCTCCTCTCCATTGGATCTGATTCAAAGTGATCTCATGGGTCCATTCCCGTATCCATCCATCAGTAAGGAAAGGTACATGATTACATTTTTGGATGATTACTCACATTATACTTGGGTATTTTTTCTCAGACGGAAGTCAAAGGTCTTTGAGCACCTAAAAGAGTTCAAAGAACTTTTTGAGACTCATTCAAGGAGAAAGATAAAATACCTTTGTATAGATAATGGGGGAGAGTATGTCAACAGATATGTTCAAAATATTTGTCTTGAGGTTGGGAAACAGTTGCAACACACAATACCATACACTCCAGAGTAGAACGAGGTTGTTGAGAGGATGAAAAGATATCTTAAGGAGATGGCCTCTTGCATGTTGCATGCAAGGTCGCTTCCTCGGAATCTTTGGGATAAGGCACTTAATAGTGCCAAGTACATCCAAAATGTATCCTCTCATAGATCGTTCAAGGATCGGACTCCTTTCAAGGCTTGGAGTGACAAAAAACCAAAATTCACCCACATATGTATCTTTGGATCATGAGTATGGGCCTTCATTCCCTCCTAGAAGAGGAAAGAATTAGATCCACAAATCCACCCATGCATCTTTGTCATCTATCCCACTATAGAATTACTTGATCCCTCTATAGACCAACTCATCATTGAGTGCAATGTTCAGGTCGAGGAAAGTCCCTTGGATGCTCCACATGAGCCACATGCATAGGATTTTATACTTCCACCAGTTGTGGATTATGAGTCCACATATTTTGATCACACCATAGATTCAAGTTATGATACATACTCGGAGGATTCATAGGATACAAATGCACATTTATATCATTCAGATATAGAGTTAGTACATACAGATGAGGAGCCATAGAAGACACCCAAGTGGGCACAGTCCACACTTAAGGATGCAAGAGATCCAGGGGATCCGAGGAGGATCAGATCTTAGTATGAGGATCCTCCTCATGTACTCACTGCCAATGAACCCACGATGCCTCCACATAGTTATATGGTTCAGTATTCAAACCCATAAATCCTACAGAGAGATTGTAAGGAACCCCTTCTGGGAAGAAACCATGGAGGAGGAGTACAACTCTCTCCTCGAGAACCAGACTTGAGATTTGGTTCGGCTTCCTTCCGATGGGAAGCTAGTCAGATGAAAATGGGTTTACAGGACCAAAAATGAAATGTAAAGATAGGTGAGTAGACACAAGGAAAGACTGGTTTCCAAGGGATTTCAACAGATACACAGGATCGACTATGATGAGACTTTTTCTCCAGTAGAAAATTTGGATTCTATCAGGTTGTTCCTTTCCATCGCAGTATCCAAGGCATGGAAAGTACATCAAATGGATGTGAAGAATACTTTTCTTCACGAGGATCTCTCAGAGAATATTTATATGGAGCATCCACTTGGATTCATACATAATTCATCTTTATTGTGCCAACTCAAAAAGTCGCTCTATCGCCTCAAGCAAGCTCCTAGAGCATGGTACACAAATATGGACTCCTTCTTTCTCTCCAAGAATTATGTCAGATGCAAATCTGATCAAAATATACATGTTGAGGACTATTGACTCACTTCTAATCCTAGTTCTATATGTGGTTGATATTTTGATCACCGACAGCTCAGTTTCAACCATTGCCTCAGTCAAGAGGATTCTTCATGATTTCTTTTCGATGATGGACATGGGTCCACTCCATTTTTTCTTGGTATCGAGATCATCCAGGATGCTTCAAGCATCAAGCTATCTCAAGCTAAGTATGCACTAGATCTCATGAAGATATTCCACATGACAGACTGCAATTCTGCACCTACATCGTTCTTATTTGGGGTTAGACTTGAGGATGGTCAGAATACACCAGTGGTGGAAAAAATCTTGTATCAAAAACTTGTGGGGAGTCTTTTGTATCTCACCCACACCCAACTGGATTTATCATATGCAGTAGGGGTAGTCTCCAGGTACATGTGGGAACAACATGATTTACACTGGAAGGTCGCCAAGTGCATCCTTAGATACTTTCAGGGCACCATCAGTTATACGATCCACTATGCAGCAAGTTGCAAGTTGGATCTCATAGGCTTCACTAATTTTGACTGGGCTGGTGATGGCACTGATCGCAATTCCACATCTGGATACACTCTCAGTTTGGGTTCAGGGCCTATCTATTGGTCAAGCAAGAAGCATTCTTCTATTGCTCTATATTCAGCCGAGGCCAAGTACAGAGGAGTAGTTAACATAACCATCTAGGCATTCTGGCTATAGAAATTTCTTACAAAGTTGTACATCCAACTCTACAGACCAACTTTTATTTGGTGTGACAACCAGAGTACTCTCAAGTTTTGTAGAGACCTACTACAAAGGTAGTGGAAAAATCATATAGAGATTCATATGCACTACATCGAATATCTAGTCCAAGAGATGATCATAGACCTGAATTTTTGTTCTTCCTCTGAACATATTGTTGACATCTTCATGAAGACTTTCAATGAGCAGAAGTTTCACTCTCTGTGTGATCGTCTTGCAGTGAAGAACACAGTTTCCTAGAAATTTCCTTTCTCTTCTTTTGATACATTGTATTTTGAGGGGGGGGGTTCCCATGAGTTTTTCCCTCTTTCCTCACTTTATATTAGTTTTCATTAGTTTCATTTCTCATGGGTACCTAACATGGTATCTATTTTTGGGACCCATTCATTATGTATACTCCCTAGTTGTTAAGTTTTCATACCCCAACCCAGTTTCAGTCTCGCTGATTTTTCAACCAAAGTTAAATGCTGAAACTCCAGTTTCAACACTATTTCAACATAGGTTACAACATTGTTTCAGCATAGGTTACAACACTGTTTCAGCATATAAAAACTTAATAGAAAATAAACTTCAGAACTGGAACATGAGGATTATGAACATCGTTTTCAATGCAGAAATAAAATATCAGCAATATGCAAAACTCAGAAAATATAGACACAAAGATATTCGGTCTAACTTCGACCCTGGAAAAACTCACAAGGGGAAAACCAGTGAGAGAGGGCTTTGTATTATTTATGAGCTTCTGAGAAATTCTTTTACAACATATTCATCTTCAGAAATTTACACAAACTTATCTAGACATTCATGTAGCTTTGCTCCTCGGATTCAGAACCAGAAATCCATACAACTGTACAGCTGTCCCAGCAATTAATGTTGCACGGACTGTCTCAAAATTTGTGCCAAAACTCTGCTAAGACTCAATTTCTGTGCCACTAAATGTTGTTCGGCATCCTTGGAATGCATACCAATACTCCCAGAAATTGCAGCTATTGTCTCTTTTCTTCAGCTCGACCTCTCTCTTGCTCTCTCTTGTTCTCTCAACAAGAATGCTTGAACTCCTCTTGTTCTCTCAACAAGAATGCTTCAACTACCCAAGAATGGGTGCACCCTCTTGCCCAAGTCGACCTCATGAGGGAAGGTGAGGAGTTTTCGTATCTAACGGTTGAGATTAGATTAGATGGGTGGCTGAGATTTGGTGTCTCTTCACTCACCCTCACTTTAATCATAAAGTCACATTTTAATTTTCATCTCACAAATTAAATGACTAGGACCCACATTCGGCACTTTCTCCCCCTTAGGCGCCTAGGGAAGAGAAACACTTGCCTTGGTACTTTATTTTAATTAAAAAATTTAACACTAGTAGTGTTCAGGGCGGGTGTTGGAGATATTACACATACCTAGGATCTTATTTTTATTTTATTTTCCTAAGTTTATTTGGATATGTTGAGGGTCCCTTAGTCTAAGATATTCTCCCCTCAATGAGGATATTCTCCCCTATACAAGGGTGACACATACCCTCTAGTCAACTCTCATTTATTGTTCAGTTAGACTAGTTGAGTAAAGTGTTGCATGTCAAATTTGGTTTTATCACTGAGCGTTGCATGCTAACCATGGGATCATCACCAGTAATGTGCACTTACATTTGGATCATCACCAGTAAAGAACATTCCACATGTGTGAGTGATCTCCTCTTCATTTCACTTTGGTTTGTCTAGTTAATTGACGATCGCATGACCAGTTAACTAGGACTAGGTGGTAGTTGACTCCAATGACTGCCAATGTGTGTCAGATCTCTCTAGAACACTCCTAATGCACATTATTTGACCACTATGGTGATTTGGTTGTGTGATACAGATTGCATCACCTGTATTGTATCATTTTCTCTCATTCAGCTAAATAGAAATTATTTCATTATTTCCTCCATTTTTGTCTCTTCTCTTCACACCATTGCACGTTGTGTATGCTTCATTGTTAGCTATATGTTCTATGCATGTATCTTAGAAACTCTATGCCGTGATGTTCAGGAAGTCGTAAATGCTTAATTTATCTCCTTTTAACTTATATGAAATGCTCAAAATCCCTAAATCCTTAATCGATCGCATATATGTTTACGAGCTTACCAAGAACTCTATCACGTTAGAAACATCCATTGAATTCTCCAACCATATCCATAAACACGAAGACATCTTTGCATGGATGTGAGGATTTTAACGAGACTCCTTTAGCCAAAATAAAAACATTCAAAAGGGAAACAAATCATATCTTCGAGAGTCATGAGTCATTTGAAAAATCTTATCATCGTCATTTACCAACAAAGTTAAACCTACAATCAATGATAATATTTTATTTCATAGGATGCAGTCACCTGACATGCACATCTTGTGTATGCACCTCTTGTAGACCTACAAGCTTCCTGCAATTGCATACCTTCAAGTGGTCTAACATATATCAATTCTATGAACATATATATAATTACAATTAAACATAACTTTTCATAGTTAAATAAAAATATGGTTTACTAAATTGTACAAGATAGACTAAATATCCATGAAGAACATCTTCAAAGTCTTTTATTCCACTTGTAATTTTCTTATAATTCCAAAAAAAATCTTTAACCACTTATTTTATCTCATACATGGTTATTGCACAATGACCTTTCAAGAACTAGAGTCCTAATTTTGTGTTTATATTTATTTACATTATTCATGTATTACAATTTTCACTATAAGGAGAACAACTTTTTGCAAAGGTTTTTATGGAATCTTCCCAAAAAATCTATTCCTTCTTTGTTTGTAGCAGAAGTTGTTAGTAGAGGCAGGCAACCGAAGGTTTTTGTAGAGGTTTTTTTATCAGTGCACTTTTAAGGTACATACGCACCAGTGCATACATAAGCAATAAAGCATCGGCGCTTCAATGTTCAAAAGCACCGACATACGTTATAATAAAAATAACATGCACTGAATAAATACCACCGATGTCGTTGAACATTATGCACCGAGGTCATTGAACATTACACACCAGTTTTCATTTATGTCTTCAGGCACACTGTAGCACGGTAAACAAATAAAAAATTACCAAACCAATTTTCATTGTTATAGTGCATCCCATGCTTCCAAACGCTCAAGCACGCACCAATGCTCACCCTCCTTCCAAACATGCCATGTTTGTGGTGGTCTACAATGACTTGGATAGCTCCATTGGTAGATTCCAAACATTTCCAAATTTTTAAAATTACCACGAATTTTTATTTCCTCTCAATGGAGAAACCATGCCTCCTCGAGACATAAGAGGCCAGGTAAATTGTTTATTACCTTCCTATTTTCATTTTCATCCAATTAAAATTTGAATTTAGCTTGAAATTTAGCAATTTTTCATTTTTTTTTTTCCGATTGTGCACAGTGTGCCTAAATGCTTTGGCTCACCCCAAAGCGGTGCATCCTGTGTTAAATTCACAATATGCATCACCCATATTTTCTCTACTATAAGTGTATGCACCGGTGTCGTTCAAGGAAGATCACCATGATAAATTTTAAAACAAAGCGGTGCGTCCTTTAGAACGCCCTGCAACTGGCATGTAATTAGTTTCTCCCTACACGAGTACATTTCACTTAATTAAGCACACCGCTAACTTAACGATATATAAAATTTAATGAAGCGGTGCAACCATTTTAACCAAATGTACCGATGTTGTTTATAGAACCACACTGAGACAGATATTGACCGACTTGGCATAGTGGAACGTCTCATTAGACACCTCGTTCTCAGTACTCTATACTTTACAACACATCATTGAATGAGAGGAGGGGTAACATCAGTAGCAATAGGTCAAGATGCACACATTTTTGCATGAGTGGGAGGCTAGGGAGAGGGAGAGGAAGTTGTTCCCTTGCCATATTTCATAGTCGACACATGACATTTTGATGGATGTTGGCCTCTTGAATTTTTATCGAAAGGGTACATCCCTCAAGGGGAACTCTTTGTGTTGGACGAAGATTTGCATTAGACCAAAACCTATAGACATTTAGTATCAGAGAAATTATTGGCTTCATGGAGATGCCTTTGTGGTTAGGGATTTTGGCTCAGGTCTGTGATAATCCTTGTTACAGTGGGAAATATGCAATATTGATTCTTCAAGTGGAAAGAAATGGCGAGCAGTTTGAAAATAAAGATCGAGAAATTTAATGGGAAAAGTTTTGAGTTGTGGAAGCTCAATATGGAATATCTATTGGTGGAAAAAGATCAGTGGATCAATGTGGATCCAGGTATTGCACCTAGAGGAACGTCATCAAAAGAATGGAAAAAGTTGGATCGGAAGGCAAAGAGAACAATCTGGTTGTGTCTCTTAGATTCAGTATTATTGAATGTGTCAAGGGCATCTACATCCAAGGCACTGCGAGATAAGTTAGAGGCTTTGTATTAGTCAAAGTCCCTAGTAAATATAATGTTCTAGTGGAAGAAGTTGTACAGCATAAGGATGAAAGATGGAGACTCGGTGACAGATCATCTGAACGCCTTCAATATTATCGTAATTCAATTATTATATGTTGATATTAAGATTTATAATGAATATAAGTGTATCAGTTTATTTTTCTCTTTACCAGACTCGTGGGATAGTCTGGTTGTGGCCATAGGTAGTAATAAAACTACTTTAAGTTTCAATGATGCAGTCTCATCCTTGTTGTCGGAGGAGATGAGACAGATGAACATGGAAGGACAGAGAATAGATGCATTATTTGCAAGAGGAGGCTCCCAGGAAATAAATAGATATAAGTCCTCAAGTGGGAGATCTAAATCTAAGGGGAGATCTAAATCTCCTAGAAAATTTGTAAAGGTATGATGGAGATGTGAAAAATAAGGGAACTACAAGAAGCAATGTAGATCCAAGACTGTTGAGAGAGGGAAGGGATCTAAAGATGCTCCTTTTAAAGAAGCAAAAACCTATGTGGAAGAAGGAGGGGATGTGTACTTGGCTTCTTCAAGAACACATGCAGATCATGAGGCACTATTGGTTGACTCATGTGTATCCTTTCATATGAATCCTCGCAAGGAATGGCTTTGCGAGTATGAAAAGTATGATGGAGGTTATGTTTTCTTAGGTGATGACTCGACAACGAAAATCATAGGATGACAAAACTTCAATTTGAATATCATGGATGGAAGGATTAGAACACTCCTTGTTGTTCTGTGCATCCTAGGATTGGCAAGAAATTTGATTTATGTAAGAAAATGGACGATGCAGGGGTAAAAACAGTGTTTGAGAAAGAAACTTGTAGGATGGTTCAAGGAGAAATGGTTTTGTTGAAGGGAGTTTAGTTTGGAACTCTGTATAATCTACAAGGAAACACTATTAGTGATGGGTTTAATAGTTGCATTGTTCCTAAGATTGGATCTGAAGAAGAAAAAAAACATATAGTCTTTAGAGAAAAGGTTATGTTGGCATCAAAGATTGGGGCACATAGGAGAGAAGAGACTCTACTACACGGAAAAGGTATCGTTGAAGGTATGTCTAACTAATCTCTAGATTTTGATTTATGTGATCATTGTGTATATGGGAAACATAATTGGGTAAGATTCCTCTCTGGTTCAACGAGGGTGGAGGGAATTTTACAGTTGGTGCACGGTTATGTGTTTGGACCTATGTCAGATCCATCACTGGGAAAATATGTGTACTATATCTCATTTATAGATGACTTCTTGAGGAATACAAGGATATATTTCCTCGGGAAGAAATTTTAAGTCTTTGACAGGTTTAAAGATTTTAAGGCTCTTGTGGAGAATCAAATAGAGAAAAGAATTAAGAGGATGAGGATGGATAATGGTGGAGAGTTCTGTGGAAATGAATTCAAATAATTATGTAAGAAGTGTGGTATAGCAAGGCAGAAGACTACTCCATATACACCTCAGCAGAATGGAGTTGCAGAAAGGATGAATAAGATGTTGATGGAAAAAACAAGGTGCATGCTCAGTGGTGCCAGGTTAAGATAGAAATTGTGGTCAGAGGCGGTGGGTACTACATGTTACTTGGTTAATCGATCACCTGAAAAGACTCCACATGAGGTATGGACTGGTAAGAAACCCTCTCTGACACATCTCAAGATGTTTGGATGTGATGCTTATATTCATGTTCCAAAGGAAAATAGGAGTAAGCTAGATAAAAATGTTGAAAAATATATCTTTATAGGGTATAAAGATGGTCTGAAAGGTTATAATATTTGGAACCCATAAACTAAAAAGGTAGTGTATAGTTGAGATGTCGTATTTAGAGAAATCCAAGATATTGTCAAAAAGGAATTCCTACTAAAGGAGGAAGAATCAGGGAAAATAGAGTTTGAATTGAAGGAAAATGAATCAGACTCTACAAAATAATGGGAATTGGAAGAAGAAGAAGATCCTCATACTCCAGTGTTGAGGATATCGGTTCGGGAAAGAAGGCAACCGAAAATGTATACTCCACCTAATTTCCATTCAAATTTTTCTTTCTCTAATACTGATGATGATCCTAGAACTGTTAGGGAGGAAGTGGATTCAGAGGATGGAAATCTCTAGAAAAAGGCCATGGTTGAAGAAATGGAAACCTTGGACAAAAATGAGGTTTGGTATCTAGTGGAGTTGTCGACTGGAAGAAATCCCTATGGCAGTAAATGAGTGTTTAAGAAGAAGATGAGTGTAGAAGGAAAAGTGTAGAAATAAAAAAACTTGGTTAGTAGCAAAACGTGATTCCCGGGTAGAGGGAATTGACTTTGGTGAATTTTTTTCTCTTGTTTCCAAGTTAACTTCTATTAGATTTATTTTATTTGTTGTTGTTGTGTTTGGTTTTAAAGTAGAATAGATGGATGTCAAAACCAAATTCCTACATGTGGATCTAGAAGAAGAAATCTACATGAAGCAACCAGAAGGATTTGCAGTGAAGGAAAAGAAAGAGCTGAAAAAGTCTTTGTATGGGTTAAAGCAATCACCAAGGATGTGGTATCAAAATTTTGATACTTATATGTTGGGACTTGGATTTACAAGGAGCAAAGTGGATCACTATGTGTATTTCAAATTAGGTGGTGATGAGATTATTTATTTGGTCTTGTATGTGGATGGTATGTTGTTGATAGGAAATGACAAGGAGATTATCCAGGATGTGAAAATCCAGTTGTCCTATAAATTTGACATGAAGGATATTGGTGCTGCAAATTTCATTTTGGGCATGGAAATTAAAATTTATCGGGCAAACAGGAAACTCTGGTTAAATCATAGGAAATGTGTTGAGACAATTTTGTAGAGGTTTAGTATGCAGGAATGTAAATCAGTCAAGATTCTTGTTCCTATAGGTGTAAATTTATCTATGGATCAATGTCCCAAGACACAAGAAGAGGAAGAGGACATGTCTCGTGTTCCATACGCGAGTGCGGTTGGTAGTTTGATGTATGCAATGGTCTATACTAGACCAGACATTGCACATGCAGTGGTTTTTTGAGCAAGTATATGTCAAAACCAAGGAAGGAGCATTGGAAAATAGTAAAGAGGGTTTTTCAGGTACTTGTGTGGCACTACTAGTTGTGGATTATGCTACCAAGGAATACCAATGTTGGACAGAATGTTGGACATACATGGGTTTGTTGATGCAAACTGGGTTGGAGATATGGATCACAAAATATCTACAAGCAGGCATTTGTTTAACTTGTTTGGAGGAGCAACCAGTTGGATGAGAAAAAGACAGTACATAGTGGCACTCTCAACTACATAAGCTGAATACATGGCAACCATTCATGCAATCAAGGAAGAAACATGGTTACAAATATTATTTTCATGTATTGGGTTGGTACAATAAGCTGTAAGGATAGATTGTGACAGCCATAGTGCAATCTTCCTAGCGAAGACCTAGACTTATCATTCAAAGACAAAGCATATTGATGTTCAATATCACTTTGTGAGACACATGTTGTAGAAAAGAAGGTGTTTATGATGAAGGTGGATAGTTTGAAGAATGTTGTATATTTATTAACAAAATTTGTGAGCACAAAGAAGTTCTCTTTGTGTAGAGGATCTATGGGCATTGTTACCTTGGATTATCAACTATGTAATCATGTAACCCCCTATATGCAAAGAAAACAACAAGTGGGAGAATGTTGAGTGTGTTATATTCTTTGAAATATTGGTCCCATGTATTATACACTGATATGGGAGCCTCAAGGGGTAGGGATTCGAGGGTGGTAGCCCCCGAAAAAAACATTTGGGCGGTTTCTTGCATCTGTTTTTGGTGGTTTTTCAGCACATGGTTGTCACCGATGGTTTTCTAATTTAGATTAAGGAATTAGGGTTGTTGAATAATCTGGGTCAATGGATTAGGGGTTTGGGTGTTGCAGGATCCTATATGTATATTGTGTTTTAAAAAATGAAGAATATGATGAATAGAAGATTAGAGGTGTGGCTCTAAATAAATTGCTAGTTTTCCCAGTTTCGATTTCCAGGGTAAAAAAAATCTTGTGGGTTTTGGTCTAATGGAAATTGTAGTCCAACAAATGGTATTAAAGAAACATGTCTTGAGTTTGAAACTTTCTCGGCACACCTTTGGGGAGAGATTGTTGGATATTGGGTTCAACGCTTCCCGCGATTTTCGCGACATGGGTTAACCCCCTCTCATGGATCCTAACTCTGGCGATTGTGGCGAAGATTAAAGACCGAGAGTTTTGGTATAACAGTAATCATATTCAAATACTTTTTTGTTACAACAGTTGATATGTTGTTGGTGTTGGAAGATTGGTTGTTGTCATCAATGTCAACCCTAGTCATGGGTTTTGGACTGCAAGATTGATGAAGGTATTTGGACATGAAGGAAAATGCACATGTAGATACAAGACCCATGGATGGATAGTATACATCATGTTGTTTCCGGTGGTATGTGGCACATCACATGGATCCTCATGGTTGAGGAGAAATGAATTTTTGAAGATGACAAAGTGAATTGAAAAAAGAAGTACATGTAGGCCCTGAAGATAATTAAAGAAAAAAATTACAAAATAAGAAATTGTCAGGTCGACCCTAATGTTAAAAGGAAGTGACATAAATGGTATAAATAAATATCATTATACATTCATTTGATATACAAGTCGAATTTCAGAGGAAATCATAAGTAAAGAAGGCTGGATTTCAAGGGAGGATGAAGTCTTTTGGTGATGTGTTCTAAGGTATGTTATTTTCAGGTCATCTTACCATTTTTTATATAACTTTTTTTCTAGAACGATTCAGATGGTGAAATTGCTATGGTATTGAGAAGACATATCAAGCTACCTGTGGTAAAAGTTTCAGCTCTTGATTCACTAAAATTATGGAGATACACTCTGTGAAAGATAGGGTTTGTGACCAGTCCTGAAGCTAGTCAATAAACAGGTGTTCCGGGTAAAACATTTATAACTTATTCATCGAGAATCCAAATGACGTGGGACAAATTTCATTGGAAATATTACGAACTGTGGTTTCTTTTGTGCGAGTTTCAGAATCTGATGTTAAATATTGAGCGTGGGGCATTCTGTACAAGTTCGGTCTCCTGAATAAACCAGAATTGAACAAGGTCTACCATTCTCTCTATAACTTCCTTTTGGGGAGGATTAAAGGAGTGAAACTTGGAGGAGTTTCAGAGAATATATTGAGTAATATTATCTACAAGATTAAAGTACTCCAAGAATTGAAGAATTGCAGAAATTGAAGAAGTCTCAGGAAGCATTATCAGGTTCTATGTGATGATTGGTTGATGGTGATGATTTA
>JASDQU010503545.1:16848-45638 GCA_032191745.1 Picea mariana | reverse complement strand
CCACTCCAACACTTTTCCCAAGAGTATAGAGTCATTTGTGAAATGTTGGTGAGTAAGAGGAATACCATTCACTAGCTCTAGTCCTTTCAATAGTATGGATTCCAAAATCTAGTCCAAAGACAAGCCAATCCTTCTAACAGGCTAATATATAAAAAAGGAGACAGAGGACAACCTCGTTGAACCCCTCTAGATGTATAAAAAACTTGAATGGGTTAACCATTTACCAAAACAGAAGTGTTAGTTCTAGTAATGACATTAGACACCCAAACATTCTCTACACTTTCTTATTTTAGTGAAATTGATCTGAACTGCATCAATTAATATCGATAACCAATTGGTTATGATGTTTAAATAGGTTTTCCCAAAGCTATTGGGAGGAAGAGCGAAAAGGGATCACAAAGAGGGAAGCGGGAGCATGAAGTTGCAAGTTTCAACATATAACATTTGTCATCAACAAACTATAACAATAACATCAACCATGACATGAAACGGGGCATCATGACCAAAGAGTTGTAATATGCAGTCAATAGTTCAAAATTAATTGTCATATAAAGTTTACAAATAGGCCATGATAAAGACAAAAAATAAGTTTTAGAATATATATTCTAAACTGAAAAAGACAAATTGACAGTAGGTACCACTTTCTCAAAGATAGGGTTTAGAACGGAGTATTGGTTTTAGTGTATGTATAGAAAAATCAAGTTGTAGATATCTTGACTAAGCTCATGGAAAAGGGGAAGTTTGATATGTTCAAGGAGATTATTGGGTATGATGGAAAATATTTTCCTTACTAAGGAGTGTTAGATTTTCAACTTGTTTAGCCTCAATAATCAACTTTACTACACTAGGGTGCACATAGACAAAAAACTCAACAATAGGTCCATATAGCACTAAGAGTGCATTTAAAGTAGGCCTATGTAACATTGGTTATGGCAACAATTTGCATCATTTCTTCTGTGAAACATAGTGTGAGGGAGACATAGTTATGTAGGAGAGAAAAAGGTGCATGCATGCCTCGTTCTTACTATATTTCTAGTTTTTCCACCTTCAATTAAACTCATTTTACTATTGTTATAGATTTAGCAACTTCCATTTTCAGTTCAGTTTCTAGTTCAATCATTTTTATAATTCAATTTTATTTTCTAATTATAGAAATAGGTGCATGAGTTGACTTAATATAGGTAGGGAGCATATCTCTAGTAGTTAGTGCTTGCATGTATGCATGCTTTCTACTTCGTGTTGATCTTTCCAATCTAGGTATTTTCTCATGTAGGCCTGGGGTTCACTTCTCTAAGATAGAATTACATTTAGGGTTAGGGAATAGTATTTTAAACTAGGTACAACACAGTGATGGAGTGCATTGACTTGTAAACCTAGCTCTTCCTAGTCTATAAAGGAGTAAGAGGGTCTTCCACTAGTTTGGCTAGCGATTTTTAGGTTTTGAGCTTGTTGAGGAAAACACCCCCCATAATTTTCTTAAAAAATAAAAGGGGTCCCCTTATTAATTTTGGTAATGTTACCTTGATTTGTTCTTGGTTTTATAATTCTAGTATTTTTTATGTCTTGTTTGTCATTTTGATGTTCTCATCATCTTCCTCTCATTGATATCTTTCCATTGATATGATTGGTTTAGTTTGATTTTCTTATATAGTCATGTAAATATTTTACCATTTAGGTGTTTGGATTGTTTTTTTCATTGGACATTATTATATGACAACAACTTGGTTAATTATTGATAGTAGTTTTAATGTGAATTCCTCATATTCACTTTGTTCTGAAACAAGATTAGGAGGAATATTTTTATCATTCAATAATTAGCATATGATTCTAAAATACGGTTCTATTGGTTGATTAAAATTTGCCAACAATTGAGTGTTTATTAAATCTTATGAAGTTAATTTCCTCAAATTTGCAAAATATTCCCAGATCTCAAAATATAATGTCCAAACTTGTATATCTAGAATAAGTGATATCAATTAAATTTGATTTGATTTATTGATTTTGGTTAATTAAGATTTGGAGATTTGTAGTTCATCTTTTAATATATATTTTTTATTAATTTAATTTCTTTTGTTATAGATGTCTATTACAGATATGCAGTTCAACTATAGTCTCCAAAATATGCCCAAAATAATTCATTCAGTTAAAATTATTCATCTCTACAAGGTGTAATGTTTGGGTAACATCAAATGGAAAATTCGTATCAATTTCAGGAGGCTATATTCCAGCTTTCATTTTGAACAAACGATGAGGAATTTCTTCAAACGGTTGAAAACCCACTTCTGAAACATGGTAATTTATCTTATTTGAAAAGGATTCACCCATAATCTCAACCATTTGGGAGAAATGTTATCAAGAAAGAGGCAGACCAAATTTGTTGGTACGACCAACTCACAGGAAGCAATTTTGTAGGTCGAGTTCCGAGCGATCAAAGAGGAATTTCCCAAACTGGTCAAAAAAAAACTTGCATAATGGGTCTATTTACTTCTCAAGTGGGTTGTTTCTTTAGAAAGTTAATATTTTGGGAGAAATCATATCAGGAAGGGGGCAAAATTTCCCATATTTGTTGTTACGACCAGCTCACAGGAAACAATTTTTCAATTCAATTTCTGTGAGATAAGTGAGGCCTGTATTCAAACGGTTTAAAACCCACTTCAAAAACATGCCTATTTACCTTATCCTAAAATAATTTACGAAGAGGTTAAACCATTTGAGAGATATGATGCTTTTTTTGTGCAAGTTTTTTTCCAGAGTTAGCATTTTGCAAATTCTGTAGTTGATTATGTTCTGAATTTTGTAGTACATTCATGAGAAAGTTTTGACAGACTCAAGAGGGATTCGACTTGGGTGGAAAATAATGTATAAAATTATGATTATTCTTGTGTAATCAGGGTTCCAAATCTAAAATTGGATAGGGGAAATTCTGTAGGAAAATACTTTCAATGACATTATTGTAATAGAGAGATATTTTATGTAGAATAGGTAGAGTTTTGATCTCTGAGAGGAGAAGAATTTGCACTATTGTAAAGTTGCTTCTTGAGGGAGTTAAGGACTCAGAGGATTGTATGAGAAATTTTGGAGCTCATGATAATAAGTTTTCATTTCTTTACACTGTTGTATTGAATTTGCAAACTTATTATTATTTCTTTGATGATAGTTTTCATTTTGGTTTAAATTTCATTTCATTAGTGTAATGACAATTGATATGAGCACATCGTTGATCTCATTTGTTTTATGTTGGTGAATGTTTTGTTTAAATCTATTTTTGTAGGGCTGCACATGATTTGAATCAAGATTGATTATGATTTCATGGAGATTAGTTTGTAGTTATTAATAACTATTTTTTGATCATTTCCAAACTTCTTTTGATTTCCTTTATATTGGATTAAAATGAACTATTTCGTTAGTTCAAAATAGATCTCACAATGAATTCATTTTACATTATTTTATTTGGGTATATACATGAGTTTTTTGATAAATATTTGTCAAAATTACTTCATTATGTATTTTCTTGAACAACCTATGAGTCCTTGAACTATTTTGATGATTTGCAGGTCCATCTTAACCCCAATTACAATTACAATATTTCCCTCTTCTTATTTGATACTCTTTCTCTTGATTAGGAGTAAGGCTATCCTTCTCTTGATTCAGATAGGTTTTTCTCATGTTCACTTACATCTTAGAATTAATCTGTATTTTCATTTAGGTTGAATTGTTTTCATTCTTTAAGTCTCATTTCATAGGAGGAAGCCTTATTGTGGCTAGACTGAGCCCTAATTTCAGTTACCTTAAAGGGATCATCTTTTCCAAAGTAATAACATATAGGTGATTTATCTCTCTTCATTTTGTTAATAATAATAATATACTATCATACACGCCCCATGGACAGACAACCTACCATTGACCGCATCATTCAACATATTCCTTCTTGCATTACCAGGAAATGGAATGGAGCCCTAATGCAGTTAATAACGCAGGAAGAAGTGGGTCAAGCACTTCATGAAATTCTCGTTGGCAAAGCCCTTGGCCCTGATGGTTTCTCGATCAAATTATTTCAACATTGTTGGCACATGATAAGCGAGGAGGTTTAGGAAATCATTGAGGACTCCAGACAATTGGGACAGGTGCATCTGGCCCTCAATGCAAACTTTCTCACCTTAATCCCAAAGGAGGAACATGTGACACACCCCAATCAATTCAGGCCCATTTCCCTTTGCAACGTAATATACAAGCTTCTCACAAAGTTAATTTCCTGTCGACTCAAAACCTTTCTTCCTTTCATTATCTCTCACAAACAATCTGGCTATGTTGAAGGCAGGAAGATCCTAGATAGTGTAATTTTGGCCCATGAAGTAATTCACTCCTTAAAAATCACATTCACTCCAGGTATTCTCTTAAATTTAGATCTCTCAAAATATTTCGACGAACTTAGATGGGATTACATGAGATCTACCCTTCTTTCTTTTGGTTTTGATCATATTTGGGTTAGCTAGATCATGAACTTCACTTATTCATCCTTCTTTTCCATCATTGTCAATGGTGTCCCTTCACGAACTTTCTCACCCTCAAGAGGCATTCGTCAAGGAGACCCTCTCTCTCCTTTCCTCTTCATCATTATGGATGAAGGACTCAGTTGTTCCATCAAAGTTTCCATAGATGATAATTCCCTAATGGGGCTCCCCCTCCATGGTATATCCCCCCCTATCTCGCATAGCCAGTTCGTCAATGATACATTGATGTTGGGTGTCCCCACTGTCCGTGAATCCATTCTGTATACGAGATATTATCCAAACCTTCTATGAAGCCTCGAGCATGGATATCAACAAGGAAAAATCACAAATCCTCTTTTTTAATAACCCCCCTCCTATTCAAATTCACATCACCCAGCTCCTGGGTTTCAGCCGAAGCTCCCTTCCATCCAAATATCTTGGTATCACGCTTATTGATAAAGCCCAGTTTAACACATTCTGGGAGGGTCTCCTTTCCAATCTAGGGAAGAGACTCTCCTCCTGGACCTTTCACTCCTTGAATCTCCTAGGTTGTCTCATCCTCCTGCAAGTTTTGCTACAAACTCTTCCTATATGTTCCTTCTTTTCCCTTGCATATCCTAGGTTCGTTATTACAACTATAAAAACTTGAAAATAAAATTTCTTTGGAAGGGCACAAAAGAAGGACACAAATGGGCCTTGATCAGCTGGGAAAATTGTGTAGACCCAAGTCTACGAGGTGTTGGGACTCTGAGACCCAATAACTCTTAAAAAAAGTCATGAGCACCAAGATCTGGTGGAAATGGATAAAGCATCCCACGAATATCTGGGCTCACCTTTGGAGACATAAGTATGCCCCTAATACTTCGGAGGAAAACATTATTAGATGGAATGAGCAAGGACCCAAGTCCCTAATTTGGAATGTTGCAAAGTAGAATAATGCACTCATAGCAAACCACGCTTTCTGGGAAGTACGAGACAGATACACTGCCTCTTTTTGGCATGATTCCTATCAAAAAATGCCTATCCTAGCCTAGGATCCTATCACGGTTGACTTCTAAGTCCCTATGGTTCAAGAAGGCCTTATATTGATAGAAAACTATTGGCAAATCGATGATCCAAGAGACACCTGACACAGATGGAAATCCTCTCAAGCTGATCTCAATATTCCCCTACAAGTGGATATTCAGCCCCAGCTCGAGAAATTCAAAGCACAAAAAATTCAAATCAGGCAGGGAATGAACATCCTTAGGTGGGGTCACTTAATGAGTGGCACCTTCAATATTGTAGAATCGTACAGCCTCAAATATGGCCACAATTTTCTCCCAAAAGATAATGTTTGGCACAAAATTTGGGGGGCAAGAATTTGGCCTAAGATCAGTACCTTTATTTTGTTAGTGGTCCATCAAAGCATCCTCACTTGGGACAATATTTCAAAATGGGGCTTCGTGGGACCTTCCATGTGTCCACTCTATTGCAGAGAGGTTGAGACTCAAAACCACCTCCTTAATATTTTCTCCTTCATCTCTCAAGTTTAGGACCATGTGTAGTGATGATGCACACATCTGATTGGAAACGCACCAGTCTCAGAGACACCATTAACGGATGGCGTGAATCAACTTATTGCTCTCCCATTCTCAATCATGTCTTCCACCTCCTACAAGGTTTCATTCTATGGAAACTCTGGAAAGAACGTAATCATTGCATCTTCCAATCCTTCCAATTAGAATAGAAAGTAGTATGGATCAAAACCAAGAACAACATTTAGGAAACTATCAACATGCAAACCTGGAAAGAGAACGACTTGATGTGTCCCCCTCATGAACAATATATCCTCACTAGTTGGAAACTCAGCCTTGACTCTCCTCCCCCCACTCTGATTCCTAGGCCTTCAGCCCAAGCAGTCCACCTAGATGGCGACCCCCTCCACCAGGTTTCACCAAGATCAAATTCGAGGAAGCATCTAAGGGAAACCCAGGAACAACTATCTTTGGAGTCATTTTCATGACTTCAAAGGTGACATCTTACATGTTCTAGAAGGAAGCATTGGGAAAAATACCAATAATGTGGATGAACTATGGGGATTGCTTCAAGGCCTACATTATGATCAGACTCAAGGCCTTAATAAATTAATCGTGGAGGGGGACTCTCAGATAATCATAAATCTATTTTCTCACATCCTAAATAGTACATATATGGACAAAGTCTCCCCCAGTTGTTGTCTTACAAGTGGCCTGATAGATATTTATTCCCTTATGTAGCCTCACTTTGCTCTCATTCATTCCCATGTCAGAAGAAGGGAAAACCAAATAGAAGACAAGATGGCTAACTTCGGTGTGAATTTTGATGGGAGTGACCTCATTTATAACCCATCCATGCACCTGAATCACCCTATAGTCAAGGAATGCATTACATAGGCACTCAGCACAGACAACTCCCGGGATTGGGTGTCATCACTCTAAAAGAGAATATGTGGGAGGTTAGAGGGCAGTTGGATCTGGAATGCCACGTGCCCCACACTTCATCCATCACCCACAAGATTTTAATGAGTCACATTAATCCTCTATGCATCATTTCCTCCAATGAGCACACGATCCATCTGTTTCAATGTCCCATCTCTCCTGTCATAGTTATGGCGATGGCTTGTGTAGGAATTTTGTCTTGTGACCTACGATGGTTTATTCATACTTCTTTGGGGCTTCTGTTTCTCCATTGTCCTCTAGACTCTAATGCCTTTGCTGGGATTTTTATTTTCAACATTCCTTCACCCATATTTCCATGTCGAGTCCTGATTTATATTCTTATAGTCATCCTCTGCCTCCTCCCTTTCCTAGCTATGCTTCGGCAGTGCAGAAAGTCAAAATGGGGTTCGTCCTGGTACCAAGATTTTGGGAGAAAGGTCCCCCGCATTCCTGACCAACCATAATCACTGCCCATTTTGTCCCCCTCCCCCACATCCACCTTTTCTCTGCCTAACCTAGCTCCTATGTCCTCCTCAGGTCAACATATCCTCTCTCCTCTACCTTCTCTCGGGGCATGTCGAGTGGAATGGTTCGACAGTCTTGGGAATTATTTGGGCTTTGAGGCTAGTGTATTCCTAGATTTTCCCACCACCTCTCATCCATATAGACCTCCCACCACTCCTTAGCTAGATTCCCTTCCTAGTGTCACTTCTCTCCCCTTGACGATGACCCCCTCTCATCCCCCTCTACCCTTTTGATGCGCCTGTGGCAACTTCTCATGGCTCCTAGCACCATTGGAAAATTTGCAGAGTTTGTTATTCGACGTCCGACACGACGTGGAAGATTTAATGTTTAGGATGGAGATCAGAAATCGTTGCAAAGAACGGATGGAGGCTCTAATATCTGCTCTTCTCAACCATTTTCTGGATCCTTTAACAGAAGCGGAAACTATGGTCCCGACAACAAGTGACATAGGAATGAGGGGTTACCCAGCTCCGAATTCAAAATGACTTCTTTGTTTTTAGGTTCTTACTTTAGGATTATGTTGATGGAAATTTTTTTCTTAATTTTTTTTGTATCCCTGCATGGTACCAAACCTTATAGACAACATAGATTACATAGTGAGTTACTAGTTGTCTATTGCAAGTATTCAAACTCTAGAAACAAGCTTATTTTGATCACTTGGTTGTATTGGTTTCCCTTTTGGTAAGTGTAGACCAGCAGACTCTATTTACAGAATGAAAAAAATGTATTTTCCGGATCTGAGAGGTAACTTATGATACAAACACTTACTTACAAAAAAAAAAAAATCTACTATAATACACTAACAAAATGAAAGCCTTGTACATAGACAGTTGTATATACAATATAGATTAGGATAAATTAACTTTAGGATAGTCTTAGGAGAAAGGTAATTGGACCCATTTTAACCATTCATAATCACCATTCCAAAAGGATAAGGTCTTAATTGGGGTCTTGACTGGGTGATTTCCCCAATGTTGATTATGGTCATTTTTGGCGCTAGAAGGAGGGCCACCGACAAGTGTGCATAATAATTTGATTCTTGTTTGAGCTATTGTTTTTAATTATTACATTTATTTGTAATGGCTCCTAAAATTCATGTTTGGAGTTGTATATCTAGTAAAGAGTCTTGAAACACTCCAACCAAGGTAGTAAATTACTTGTCGAAGGTAAAATTCAATGGTAAGAGCAACATTTCTGCATATGATCGTGTTTTGCAATCTATTTTAAAAATTACAAATTTGTCTTTTTCTGATATTGATGAAGGCATTCTATGCAGGATTTTTTCTCTTACACTGATAGGTCGGGCCAAAGATTGGTGTCTTTTATTACAAGTTGTCTTTGTAGATAGTTGGGATCAGTTCACAATAATGTTCCTTCATGCTTTTTTGGACTACAATTATGACAAGGTTTGTGATCAACTTGAAGCACTTCGTAGATTTGAAGGTGAGTCTTTTTATGAGTTTCTCTTTCGATTTAAATTTATTTTTCTACAGTTCAAATCTAAAGACTTACCTCCTCAAATAGAGTTAGTAGGATGGCTTAAACATTTAATTTATCTTCCTGGTATTTCTAACAATAGCGATGAATCATAAAATGTAATTTTTAAGCTTATTCACTGCTATTGAGGAATCAACTACTAATAAATTTGAAAATTAGCAAGCAAATCAACAATCAACAATGCAAATCGAAAATTCAAGCACTGTTCAATCTGAGGTAAAAATTTTGAATTTTCTCATTCTAAAATTGATGATCAATCAAAAAGTATGGACATCCAAATACATAATCAGGAATCTGAAATTTGCATTGATGAAGATGAGCAAGAATATTCAAGCAGGGAAGCTTTCACGTACATGTCATCGAATAGTCACTTTTCCCTTTATCCTAATCTTTTTAATGAAAGTAATTCAATTGATAAACAATCAACAATTCCTCTGTACATAAATATTATCTTAGAAAACATAAGGGTTTCTATACATCCAACAGATAATCAATTACCAATTATAGATCAAGAAAAGGAATTTCTCAATAACTATATATTTAACAAACCCAAAAATGGCTATGCTTTTGAATTTGATCAGTCTTCTAGTTCTAGTGAATCTTATGATAAGGAAGAGAATGCTAATGAAAAATGTGAAGTTGTTTATAATGATGAATTGAGGATTGAAAATTTTGAGGCATTTCACCCTTCGGTGATGGTTAAGTCAAGTCCTCACATTCTTATTTCTCCAAGTCAATCTACATTTGAAAATGAGAAAATCCCTATTTCAGTAAATATTCCAACTCATTTTGAAATATTTAATCAGTTTTATGATTTCAATGTCCAAGAGACCATTCCAGTTTATGACTCTTATGATGATCGAGTTATTTTGAATTTTCATTATCATTTTTAGCAAATACATAACTTACTGCTTTTAAATTCTATGAGGCTTGTGAAAACGAACCACTTGTGAATCAATTCTTTGAGTCTTGTACCATTATTGTAAATATTGATGTAGGTTTATTTCTTAACACTAACAACCCTTTACAAGCTTTAGAACTTACAAAAACATCATTGGAATCTAGCCTGTTATCCTCATCTTTTTCCAAATTTCACCAATCCATAACAGACTACCATGCTTATTTTTATGATCCAAATGATATACGGTTGGAGAATTGGTTGAAGGAGAGTTCTCTTGTAAATAATTTTTTATGTTTTGTTTTATTAGGTATAAATGTACATAATAGATTTAATTTTTCTTTTATATTAGTAATATTTTTATTTTTATTACTATTGTTTATTTTGGATGTGTACATATGTGCAGATATGAAAGAACTTGAATGGCTCCACTTGAAATATGATTATACTTAGTCATATTTCCCTCGTAAAATTAGAATAGGAGTAGGTTTAGTTTAGTTTAGGTTTATTTTATTTTTCTAAATAAAGCATTTGTGAGATTATGTACTAATATTGAGTTGTCACCAAGGCAATAACTTTTCCTTGTTCATTCTTATCATCTTGCTTTTTATGCTTTTCATTAAAGTTGTTTTACAAGATTTATTCTTAAAACCAATCATTTAAAGCTTATTCATTTTTGCAAGAAGTAAGATTTGATAAGAGGATAAAGAGGGACAATACTTTGGTAAAATATTTATGCGTAATTTTTTTAATCATAACCGCTCTTTAGTTAGAACTTTGTTTTACAATAAAATCCTAATTCATTCTAAAGAATTCAAGACATAAATCATTTAAATCTCAACATAAATGAAAACATGCATTTTTACTTCATATTTTGTTGAGATAGATTTTCTTATTTTGTCTTTTTTGATTTAATATTTATTCATGAATGATTGTTTTACCCTTTTATTTTGGCTTGCATTTTTCTTTTTTGGGTAGTTGCAAATGTTTCTTACTTTGTAGTGGTTTGATCTCAATTTGTTTCTAGTACAGATTTGATTTCTAGCCTTAGGTTTGCACTCTTGTGTAGTTATTTGTTTTGTTTAGTTCTTGGTTTTGATTTGATTTTTGTGAGGGGAATTCTTTCTATCACCAGTTGGTTTACATGGGGAAATCCTTACTCTATATTTTTTAAATAGGATTTCATTTATCTAAAAGTCATCTAGTTTTCACTTTTCTTGTACATCAATTGTCATCTATGGGGAACATTAAGATATGTTTCAAGTATTATAAGTTCACTTTTATAAAGGAAATAATTTTCTACAATCTTTACTTTGAATCCCTCCCATACCCCTCCACAATTAAAGCCTATACTTTGGTAGATGAAGAGAAGACTAGTGGGGTCAAACTTAATATAGTATCGTATCTATTTCCTTAAATGGAATACCTCTCATACCATTCTGCTCTCTTCACCCAATTGCTAAAAGAAATTCTTAAAATATGTTAACCAAAAAGGTGGTAAGAGAGTTGAAAGCACATATGTGTGGTAAGTGTGTGTAAACCCAGCGGGGTATTGAACAGGCTCGCTGGCAGTAGGTCAATGCATACATGGTATCAAGAGAAATTCATCGGGGTATTGAACAGGCCTACCGGCAATGAAGCAATTTCGGGTAAAAGAGGTAGTAGATGCATACTAATCCTTAAAGCCTCCTAGTTATTTTCATTTGGCCAATAGTAAAAAACGAACAAAAATAATGATTATTCCCTATTTTTGGATTCATTATTTTGGAACTAGAAATTCAAGTACTTTAAGCCTTTAAAGCTTATTTTTCTTTGATTTTGTCTTATGTGGGACCCTTAGGAATGATGTCATGTGTGAGAAAATTTTGAAAGCTTTCATTTCGATATTTAGTAAATTTAGTTCTATTATCTTAACTAGAGATAATTGCTTCGTCCCCATCTGTCGCCAATTGTTATGGAAAACAACACCCCCCATAATTTTCTTAAAAAAGTAAAGGGGTCCCCTTATTAATTTTGGTAATGTTACCCTGATTTGTTCTGGGTTTTATAATTCTAGTAATTTTTATGTCTTGTTTGTCCTTTTTAAATTCTTATGATCTTCCTCTCATTGATATATTTCCATTGATATGATTGGTTCGGTTTGATTTTCTTATATAGTCATGTAAATATTTCATCATTTAGGTGTTTGGATTGTTTTTTTCATTGGACATTATTATATCAAAACAACTTGGTTAATTATTGATAGTAGTTTTAGTGTGAATTCCGCATATTCACTTTATTCTAAAACACGATTATGAAGAATATTTTTTTCATTCAATAATTAACATGTGATTCTAAAATAGGATTCAATTGGTTGATTAAAATTTTCCAACAATTGAGTGTTTATTAAATCATATGAAATTAATTTCCTCAAATTTGCAAAATATTTCCAAATCTCAAAATATAATGTCCAATCTAGTATATCTAGAATAAGTGATATTAATTAGATTTTATTTTGGTTAATTAATATTTGGAGATCTTGTAGTTCATCTTTTAATAGATTTGTGTTATTAATTTAATTTATTTTTGTTATAGGTGTCTATTATATATCTGCATTTCAACTATAGTCTCCAAAATATGTCCAAAATAATTCGTTCAGTTAAAATTATTCATCTCTACAAAGTGTAATGCGTGTGCAACATCAAATGAAACATTTGTATCAATTTCAGGAGGCTATCTTCCAGCTTTTATTGTGAACAAACAATGAGGAATTTTTTCAAATGATTGAAAAAATACTTCTTAAACTGGGTCATTTACCTTATCCTAAAAGAGTTCGCCCGAAATTTCAAACTTTAGGGAGAAATATTATCAGGAAGGAGACATACCAGATTTGTTGTTACGACCAGCTCACAGGAAGAAATTTTGCAGGTCGCAATCCGAGTGATCAGAGAGGAATTTTTCAAACCAGACGCAAACAAACTTGCAGAATGGGTCTATTTAATTCTCAAATAGGTCGTTTCCTACTAAATTTAATATTTTGGGAGAAATTTTATTAGGAAGGAGGTGGAATTTCTCAGATTTGTTGTTACGACTATCTCACATGAAGTAATTTTGCAAGTCAATTTCTGGGAGATCGGTAAGGAATATCTTCAAACGGTTGAAAACCCACATCAGAAACATGTCTATTTACTTTATACTAAAATTATTTGAGAAGAGGTTAAACCGTTTGAGAGATATGATGTTTGTTTTGTGCAGGTTCTGTCGAGAATTAGCATTTTGCAAATTTTATAGTTGATTTTGTTCCAAATTCTGTAGTAGATTCATGAGAAAGTTTTGACCGACTCAAGAGGGATTCAACCTGGGTGGGAAATAATGTATAAAACTATGATTATTCTTTTGTAATCAGGTTTCCAGATATGAAATTGGAGAGGGGAAATTCTATAGGAAAATAATTTCAATGAAACTATTGTACTAGAGAGATCTTTTATGTAGAATAAGTAGAGTTTTGATCTCTGAGAGGAGAAGAATTTGCACTATTGTAAAGATACTTCTTGAAGGAGTTCTCATGACTCAGAGGACTATCTGACAATTTTTGGAGCTAATGATAATAAGCTTTCGTTTCTTTACACTGTTGTATTGGATTTGCAAACTTATTATTATTTATTTGATGATTGTTTTCATTTTGGTTTAAATTATGTTTCATTAGTGTACTGGCAATTGATATGAGCACAATTGTTGATCTCATTTGTTTTATGTTGGTTAATGCTTTGTTTAAAGCTATCTTTGTAGGGTTGCACATGATTTGAATCAAGATTGATTATGATTACATGGAGATTAGATTGTAGTGATTAATAACTATTTATTGATTATTTTCAAACTTCTCTTCATTTCCTTTATATTGCATTAAAATGAACTATTTTGTTAGTTCCATATAAATCTCACAATGAATTCATTTTACATGATTATATTTGGGTATATATATGAGTTTTTTTATAACTATTTGTCAACATTACTTCATTGTGTATTTGCTTGAACAACCTATGAATACTTGAACTATTTTGATTATTTGCAAATCCATCTTAACCCCAATTACAATTACAGTCTTTTCCTCTTCTTATTTGATACTCTTGCTCTTGATTAGGAGTAAGGCTATCCTTCTCCTAATTAAGATAGGTTTTTCTCTTGTTCACTTGTATCTTCGATTAATCTGTATTTGCATTTAGGTTGAATTCTTTTCATTCTTTAAGTCTCCTTTCTTAGGAGCAAGCCTTATTGTGGCTAGACTGAGCCTTGATTTCAGTCACCTTAAAGGGATCATATTTTCCAAAGTAATAACATATATGCTATTTATTTCTCTTTAGTTTGTTAATAATAATAATCCACTATCATACACTAACAAGTTGAAGACCGTAAATAGACAATTGTATATACAAGATAGCTTATGCTAAATTAACTTTAGGCTAGTTTTAGGAGAAGGGTAACTTGACCCATTTTAACCAGTCGAAATCACCATTCCAAATAGATAAGGGATTAATTGGGGTCATAATTGGGTGATTTCCCCAATGTTGATTATGGTCATTTTTTCCATCAACATAGTTATTGTAGCATATTTTATTCTTTCCATATTCAATAGAAGATAGATGTGATTGAGAGTTTAGTCTTGTGTATTTGTTATTATTATTTTCTGCAGTATGTGTGTTACGAGGAAAATATCTTTGTGGCACAGAGAAAACCAAAACAGACAGAATGACACGCAGAAATAAACTCTAATCACAAGTATGCTATATAATTGAAATGTTGACAAGACAAGGCCAAGAGCCTACCTCATCCCGACGTTCGATGAAGACTATCGTTGTGCACACAACTCAAAGCTTTATACCTGTAACTTGTTCTTAACAACCAAGATACACAATCATATGGTGATAATATATAATGTTAGCATATAGATTAGAATAATCCATTAACATACATGACAAATACGTGCATGGAATAATAATTCAAATATTTTCAAGATATCAATTGGACGAGAAAATAGTATTTCTATTAAAATAATCAGCAAAAGTATATAGGTGACAAAACTCTATAACGACACATATCGAAACCGAGAAACTAAGTCCCTCCAGCTAGGCGTCCACAACTTCAATCCTCCACCAAAGGAAATCTCATATAAAGGAGTCAATGAGGTTCTCCATCACAAAGAAGGAAGATCTTGGGGGCTGAACAATGAGTTCAAACTTCAGAATTTCAAGGACAAAGGGATGTAGACTCAATATGAAGTGAAATTTCTCCAAAGTGTCTTTTCTCTTAAAGTTAAATCGTTCCTATTTTATCAAGGCTTCCATCTGGCTCATTTATATCCTTCAAATGGAACTAAAGGGATGATTCAGAGTATTTCCAGTATATGGAAGGTCAAGGATCATGGATCTTGTGACATGGCATGGAAACCTGACATAATTTTTAATTTTGAGCACCAAACCCGTTTTACGCGATATGTAGTGGAGAAACCTGTGTATACACTTGTTTTATAATTGATAGGGCACGTATATGTGGAAAAATATGCTTTTTTTCTCTGGAAGGTACAAAAGGGGACTTCAAGTCTGCATAGGAAAATCGAAAGGCCATCCAAGAAAGTTACATGGGGTGAGGCAAAATTTTCTATAATATATGCCCCCTAATGTGTGAGGTCGGAGGAGTATTTGTGATGGCCGAAATACATTATAATTCCCATAAGTGGAGTAATGTAGACTCAGCTGGAAGTGCTAGTTAACCATGAGAATATTACAATCCATAATGACTTTGTACACATGGCTACCAATCTCTATTATGTTGCAGATCCAGGTGGAAATATATCAAATAGTTGTTCCCGGGCATGAATAGGTAATACAAACTGGACATGCCATAGTCTTTCATAGTCACGAACAAGGCACAGTGGAATCCAGTCCCAAAAATAAATCTGAAGATATATGTATACAATGGAGTACAATATTATCTCCCATGATCACTGAAGTCATATAGGTATTGGTCCAATGAAAGACAACAACAAATTAGGAATGTTGCTACTGTAAGTTGGAGATATTCTACACTATCCACTGAAGGTGCAAGTCTACATCATGTGAATAGAGGATTTGAGGTCGAACACAGTGAGACTTCATTTGATTATCAGTCATTAAGGTATATCGTTAACAAACATGAGACAATCTATTGATAATGGAAGTAGGCATCAAGGCACCAAGTACATTCTACAAGTCTGAATAAGGGTGTTGAGGTCGAACAGTTGAAGAATCCATCAATCAGGAGACATCTATGTATTCCCAACTGTCATTGGTGAGAGAACCTTGCATTGATGACTGCAAGCCTCTAGGTACTCATAGGACTCTAGGTCTCATTTCCATAATACATGAGTTGAAGTTGATGGAAGGAGACCCACTGAAAGGAGAGAATTAGGGAATCTCTCATCATTCAACACAGGGTACAAAGCAATATCTTGATGATTTGGAGGAACTCGGACGAATAGGACGTTCACGAACCAACGACCATGTGTGTCTCCCACATGCACTAGATGCAAGTAGTGCATGAAAGAGACCCTTTGAAAAATAGCCAATAAGAAAAAATACTAACAAAGGCGAGGAAACCACCAATAAGGCTAATGGCATCTAAAACACTGAATGAATCCCAATGTGTGAATATATTTCTTGTCATCGAACACAAGGGAAACCCCCCAGTCAGTGACTAATCAGGAGATGTCAACTACTGGATTCAATGTTACCTACCCATAATGAAAGTAGGACCAAGGTGCATGATAGGACTACAACTTCATGTGACTCTAAGATACACTGAGGGTATGACCGACATGCAAAGTCAAGAGTTATGAGAAATGGATGATACAGGATTATAGACTTCCTTTGAACAAGATCATGAGATATATGGATAATTCATGCAACATATACTTGCTGATAAAAATTCATGATGTAGGAGGCATAAAAAAACTCTCTATATGGACTAGAAGAATAACCAGTCAGAGGAGTAAACTCTAAGAAACAAGATCAGCTTCCTAAGGTCATGCTAAACCCTAAATTTGGATGAAAGTGGACTTAAAAGTTTGTGCTCTGTTCAAAGGAGACACAACTACTGCTGATATGAGATAATATTATTTTCCTTCATGTCTTTTTTTGGTTTTTCATAGGAAAATAAATGTTATGATACAGGAGAGGAAACGAGTGTAGCGAGTAAGCAACTAGCTCCAAACAGTGGAACATACCTATGCTCAATGAAAGGAAGTGCATGCAGGGCATGGACACTCAGGGGGATGTTTCCTCTTAGGGTACATGGTGTCAAGCTGCAAATGATATATAAAAGGCTCTACTTCGCTAGTGATGCAAATTTATGAGGTAAGAGGATTATAATGAGAAAGCGGGAACCGAAAATAGGCTCAATACTGCAAGAAGGATGATGGAATGTGATTACAACTTAACTCCAAATAATTTCCTTTTTTGTAGATTTAGTCCCCTAGGCCCGAAAAAGTATAAAATAATACCCAGGATAACTCTTCTAGCCAATGGTGACTAGAGCATTCATTTTTCATAAGTAGTCTAATTGGTCTGAAAAAGGGTTAAACTTACACCAAATAGACGTCCTTTCAAATCCGTTTAACGAGTGTGAAAGAGACAAGTTCACTCTACAATATTTTCATTTTTTAGAGAGTCGGAAAAGAGCTTAATCAAGACTCGGGGGATTCCCATATGTAATAGTCAAAATGCTTATGATTAAGAATATGGGGTTTGAACACAAGGTCTTATCGAAACTATAAGGAATTCTCGGTCCTATGGAATAAATTCTACATGGGTATAAAATAGCACAAAGGTTCTAACTAGGGCACTGTTGGCAGCCATTTCGCATTTTTATCTTATCCTTATAAAGCTGCCTACACCAGTGTTTTGCAACCCTTAATTTTCATCACAATCTTTGAATAAAAAAAACACTATTATTTCACACATTCGCACACCTTCCTTTGTTCTCATTTTCACGACTGCAAGCGTGAAAACTTTGATTTCGAAGTCACGTCAATGGCATTAAAATCGTCACTGGATTATTATGGTCACTCTTGTCTATTTGTTCATTGCATTTCCAATTTAATTATAGTCTCACAGTTGGCAAGACTCCAAGATCTTTACTCATTTGGCATTCTTTAATTGTTAATATGATTTCATTTTTATAAGATTGTGATGATATTATAATGACTGACATTGAGTCCTTAATACATTGGTGGTTTGATGTTCTATAGTCTTTCATCGATTTCCTTGACACATTGGTTTTATGAAAACACATTGACGTTGTGGTTAGACCCTTGGTGTAATCATTTCATACAACACATATTTGATATGATCGAACCCTTGGTGTTGATTTTGAATCATTGTTTTGGTTTTAAAACTATGCAAACGCTATGCTTATGCAAATTTTTGGGTCGACTTACCATAGATTTCATTAATTGTTTGAGTGGCATTGTTTTTAACATAGTGATTTGAATCACCATATGCGTCGTCGGTTGTACATTGGGGAATGACTGTTTTGCATGGGTTGATCTAGTTCCACCACCCTCGCACACTCAGGCATTAATGCCTTCCCCCTATCCCGAGTTAACTCTGTTCTTTTTGGGTAAGCCTGTGAGCTTTTCGATCCTGCGAATACCCTGTCCAAACCCTTGCCCGTTCACCCGGCTCACCATGTGCTCCCGTCTATGGCACCTATGGTGCGCATAGAGCCAAATGGTAGCCAAACACTCTTGCTATTCGACAATGCTCATAAGGATTTGGAAAATGGTGGTTGGCTGGTGTTTATCCAAAGGTTTGAGGGTTTCAACCTTTCGGTTGCCCAACAGTTCTCCCTCACCTTCGACAGATGCAAGGATAAGGTCGGAGACAGACAGCTCGAGCTAAATAAGGAATTCTTAAGCTCAGCTACAGGACTACCAACTACAGGGCAAAGGTGGTTTAAAAATTCCAAAGTAGACGAGGTGCCGTGGCCGCTCCTATTCACATCAAGGAAGATTGTTTCCTGTGATAAAGGTATGCCTATCACTACCCTCAAACCCAGGTGGCACGATATTTTAGCCATTGTTAAACAGTTTGTGACCTGCGAAGGTCGTTATGGCTTGGTATTTCTGTATCATCTTCAGTTATTGATGAATTTTATAGGCTACCCTCTGAATATGCCACATTATCTCTTGCGTAGTCTATACAAGATGTCCAAAATATTCAAGCATGAGAAGGCTGATAGTAGCCTTTTCCATCACTGCTTGATCAAACTCATCATCGTCCACCATTTGAGCCTTGGTGGTGACTGTTGGCAAGCCTTCTTATCAAGGAATGGCTTTGCCACTCCCGAGTCTGTCCAAGTGGACAAGGTTGTGGTGATTGAAACATTGGTTGGACCAGTCGTGCCACTTCATATCCTTCTACCCCCTGTCAAACCCTCGGATTTCCCCAACATGGACCTACCCGATACCATGACCGACCCGTGTGCTAAATAAAATACCAAGGCCGTCAAAAGACCTGTGAGGAAGAAAGGCAAGAGTGATACTACTGTCAACAATAAGAGGAAGAAAAATGGCCGATGGATATCGAGATGTGCTAGGAACAAACCCAAGCCAAGCATTGACCAGAAGCCAATAGTGCTGAGCGAGGACTCGGACTCCGAAATTGAACATTTCTTGACTGAGGAATACCCCTATTCTCATGCCCTATGCTCTATGGAACCCTATGACTATGTCTCTAACTTACCTCCGTGCCTCAAAAACGATCCTAAATTTCCGGGAATTAAGCTTCACAATGAAACCCCTGGTAAATTGAAAGAACCCTCGTCGGTGATGCCGAAGCCCAATCAATAACCATGTACCCAATGTAATGCTTGGCTAGAATGTTATTACACCGACGTTCCCCTGTTGCAATCTAAGATCAAATCGTTAGAGGAACAGGTGACAGTGCTATCAAAGGAGAACGACAGGCTACAAGCCAACGAGAAGAAACAAAAAACCACCGGTTCAATTGTCTTCAGAAATGTCGAAGCAGCAACGGCCTTTGTCAATTCAAAATTATCATGACCGAGTTGTTTTCTTACTGCCCAGGTATGTATTTCGATATCGATTTTTCTTTATGAGTTTGCTTGAGTTAATATAACGGATTGGGTTTGCTTTCGATTAGCTCTGTTTGTTTTTAATAGATTCAAAACAATTATGTTGACTTTGAATTATCAGAAATGATTTCGTTATGAATCATGTATGGAAGATTTGTTTTGCTAAACTCGGACAGAGCTACGATTTAGTTATTGCGATTTTATTATTCTTAGATTAGTATAAACGATTGATTGTTTTTGAGTCGGTTTGAATTAGGGTAGTCGATTGGGTTTGTTTTCGTTTAGTTCTGTTCGAATAGATTTAAGGAATGATTATGTTTTGCTTCCATTTTAGATTATGATTGCATCCGACCTGTACAGAAGATTTATTTGCTAAAATTAGACATAGCTATGTTTTGGATTGATACGATTTTGTTGTTGTTGGATTGTGTTGGCTCTGAGTTAGTTCAATTTAATTCTTATGGTTTGATTTTGAAACGATTCCGTATGCTTGAATTGGCATGATCCTTTACGTATGCAATGCATCAATATCAGTGATTGGTTTGATAAATATAATGTAATCTATTAAATCAAAAAAAAAAACAACTCTGTTAGTTCTGGATTTGAAAACAATTTTGTTAATGTCTAAGTCGACATAAATTATTGCATGAAAAATTTACTTGATCGATTACAGTTTCTGTTGAATGAAATTGATTCATGAAAATGATTTCATTGGTTTCAATTTTTAAAACGATTTTGTCTGCTCCGAATTGGAAATAAAAGCTGTGTGACAGATCGTACATATCCTGTTATCTTTTGATTGATTCAATTACGATTTCATCTGTTTCAAATTGGCATAAAGATTTGGTTACTTCTGGCATGAGCGATTTGCTTTGTGTTAATTTAACGATTAAAGATTTGTTGGATAGTTTGAATATATTTCTATTAGTTTTTCATTGATTTAAAACGATTCTGTTTTCAAATTAGACCAGCTACAGAATCGCAAGATTTTGTAGCTAGTCTTAAAATTTAGATTTTGTTAATTTTATCAATAAAATATCCTCTAAACTTGCCTATTCTTGTCCACTTTCAGGTGCATACGAATTTCAATGATCAATTGGGCATGCTGTGGCAGTTTAAGAGATAATTTTGTGATATAGTTTTGTTATAGGTTGTTAGCTTTAGTCAGGAATAGAGACTTGGGAAATTATTCCCAGATTTTTTGTAAACTGTTTTTGATAATTCCCAGAGGGATGTTTTACCCTGTAGTCTTTAAATACTTGTTATTTTTTGTAATGGACTCATCATCATCATAGATGGGAGAACCAGACTATGGATTTATAATACAGACTGGGATGAAAGTTGATGTCTTGTAACAGCTTTAGCTTTCAATATATCAAACTTTTATTTCAAGTTTTCTTCATATCAGTTTGCAATTAATTATCGACTACTTTAGCTATCGTAATTCGTTGCAGGTTGATGTGATTTGGTTTATGTGTCATCCATATCTGATTTCTCTTATTTTAAAGTACAACAATTACCTTGCTTCAATTTAATGAATTAAAGGTTTATCTTCTTCATTAAATGAACCATTTCGTACAAATCTTTGCAAACAAATTTATCTAAATGTGATGATTTGTAAATTATAAGCTTGTTGTAATTTTTTATGTCTTGTTTGTCCTGTCATTTATATTTGAAGAGCACAGCTGCTTCCTGTTTACGAGAAGCTTGTGGAGAATCTGGTGCAGGTTTCCTCCCACCAAACAGCTAAATCAACTATTGCATACAGGACAAACTTGAAGCGTTACTTTAGGTCAGTTTGTTATTTGTTATTTAATAGTAGGTTTATTAGTGTCATTTAAGTAGTTTAGATAGATATATATATATAGTTCAGATTTATAGTTAGAATTATTATTTTAGTTGCTTAGATTAGATAGTTTTTATTTAATTTCTTTCTCATAAAATTATAAAAATAAAAAAACAATAGTTTCGTTGTCTTAGGATAGTTTACAAATGATTTTTGCAGGTTTTCATTTAAATTTGTAATCTGTAAATATTGTATATTTGTAATTGGATCTAATTCTGTTGATAATTGAACATTTAATTTTATATAATTATTGCTATATAGTATAGATAATAGACTGTATATATTTATTTCAAATTTGTTTATTAGTTTGCTTTAATTTTTGTTTTCTTTAGATTAGTTCCTTTAGTTAGTTTTCTTTCGTTTTTCTAGGACTTAGATCGGCCAACAGAGCCGCTAAACCTGTCAGGGTGGATCATTCCAAACGGCTTGGGTTATTTAGATAACCCCGGACCGGATCCACTCTTCCAGTTAGCGAGTGTTCAATTTCGCCCGTCAACAAATGGCGCTAGAAGGAGGGCCTAAAATTTATTAATGGCACGAGGCGGTCACAAGACTCCTCTACCACCTAATTGCTCACCTATAGTGACAAGAAGTCATTCGAACGAAAACATCCCCCCTCAAACAGCAACCACATCAAACGACGATCTACGGATCACAGTTGAACCAGCAACCCCAAATCCTACAGGTGGTGACATACAAGAGATTGTCCGTCAATCTCTCTTAAGAACACATAGTTCCTTAGCTCGTTTGAGGCAACCAATTCGACCTTTGGACCAACCTTTAGATTTCTCTGATATCAGAGAACAACTCGGAGGCACTAACCTCACTGTGAACCCTACAGATCCAATCCTCACTCCTGCTGCAGGGGGATCTGGAATACCACCCTCACCACCTCCATCATCTCCTTCTTCTTCGGGAGAAGACTCTTCTGATGAAGGCAGTTCCCCTTCTCAGCCTTCCACGCTGCCTACACCAATGGCCAACCAGAACAATCCTGCCAGACCTTGGCTCAACCAGGATGCAGTAGCCGTACCTGGAGCTCAGCATCCCTTACCCAAACATCTGGAGAAGTGGCTTCCCAAGTTTGACCCTGACTCTAAACAGATCGCAGAAGATCACATTAAAATTTTTATGTTAGCCATTAGACTCCGCAACGTCGAGCACGAAGACGTAGTCTGTAGGTTGTTCCCCTATACTTTCAAGGGCAATGCCTCTACCTGGTACTTTTCCCAACAACCCCATACCATCGTGTCTTGGGAAAAGTTCAAGTCATGCTTTTTGGAAAAGTTCGGAGACGATAAGTCTCCAGAAGTTCTAGTTATGGAGCTTTCTAGCTTAAGAATGAACCCAAAAGAGAAAATTAAAGACTTTAATCAAAGATTCCTAACACTTAAGAACCGAATCCCTACAGATTCTATGCCTGCCGAGAATCTTATTATAGCATACTATACTAAAGCCCTGCATCAAAGTATAGCTATTTGGGTTAAACGATCTAAGAAAGCCACGTTGTTAGAGGCCTTCAAAGATGCCAGCCAGATTGAAAAAGACATCATTAGTTTAAAAGACACTACTAGCAACGAAACAGAAACTAGTTCATCTTCCAAAAAGAAGACCGAAATCCTCCCCAGACCTACTCAAAGTAAAACACAACCTGAAAGCTCTGATTTAGAAAACTTAACTAAAGTCGTTCAAAAACTGTCAAATCAAGTTATATATTTAAAAAGGATGGCCGAAGAAGCTTCTTCGAGCAAAGGGCCTTACAAACCCCCATTCAGGAATCCTTTTCCCACCAACCGACCTAATCCAAATACCGAGGGCCTAAATCTATAAAGTCTGCAATACGCCCTTCAAACAATTCTAGAAGCCCAGGATAACTTGATGCCTCCTGAGATTCCTGAGGAGGTAGTTGAACAAGAGACAGTTCAAGAAGAAGAATATTCTCTGAACATTTTTGGACACTTCTCGGATAGCATCTTTCAAGCTAATTTCGAGACAATTCATCCCTACAATACTAGGAGCAAGACTACAAACAAACCTTCTCCCGAAAACACTACGACTTTGCCCCCAAAGCAATCTAAACCAGCCGAGACTAAACAGAGTCATGTAAACCCCAACTTAGATTATGATTTAGTTGAAGATCTTAAAAAGTTAAGGGCTAACATTTCTATTTATGAGTTATTAAAATTTTTGTTTATGCTACAAAAAATGTTACAGAACATCACAGAGAATAGCAAAAATGGTAATTTGAACAAAGTTGTTCAGAACAAAGTTCCTCAAAAGACTTCCGCGAAGAGTAATATTGATCCTCATGATAAAGGAAGCTTTCCTGTAAATAATGTAACAAATGCAGATAAATTAGCTTTAGAGACTGCGAGTAAAAAACCACAAGCTTCCACACTTAGTACTCGCAGAAATGTACCTCCATTTTTGTTAACTTTCGAAATCTTTAATAGAAACGTGCACAATTGTATGGTAGACTCAGGAGCATCATCCAATGTGATACCATGGTCTATATGTCAAAAGATTAACGCTGAAGTTGAACCATCCACTTTAAAAATTATCCAACTTGATCGAACTAGTGTTAAAGTCATAGGAAAATTAAGGAATGTCCTTATAAGATTATCGTCTAACCCCAAAGTTCATCAATTCATTGATATTATTGTTGTGGATATTCCAGAAGTGTATGGTCTGTTTTTAAGCAAGGACTGGTCTAAACAGCTACATGGCTATTTTGCGACAGATTGGTCTCACCTGTGGCTTCCAGAAAATGGCAAGCCCAACAAGATCAAGGTAAATCGTGAACGCTACCTCAAGTTCACGGTCACAGATTTGAATGATCCCAATGAACCATTTACACCTTCTATCGATTCACCCGAAATACAAGGGATGGATACCTTTTTCGAAAATTTCATGGCTGAGACTTCAGCTATCACTAACCCAGAACAGCAATCCGAGATTGTAGCATATGCACAGCCAGCAGCTTCTATGTAATGGTCTCATGCACCCGATAAAAATCAAATTTGGTCTCTTTATTTTGACGGGTCAAAGTCCAAGGAAGGAGTTGGTGTAGGCTGCGTTATTATTGATTTGGCAGGTAACAAAACCCTGATTGCATTTAGGTTAGAATTTGAATGTACTAATAACATAGCAAAATATGAGTCTTTACTGTAGGGCCTCAGAAAATCTTTAGATATGAACATTCAAAATTTGGCTGTCTTTGGCGATTCCAAAATCGTGGTTAGACAGGTAAGAGATTCTATCCGCTGTTTGTATCTGCATCTTAAAAGCTACCAATCCGAGGTATGGAATTTAATGAATAAATTTTCTTCTTTCAATATAAATTCTATTCCTAGATTGAATAATGTTGAAGTTAATCTATTAGCTAACGTAGCTTCCAAACTCTTTCCTGCAGAAGGCTTGTCCCCAGACGCATTCTCCATTGAACTGTTGTTCAGGCCATCCGTTCCTGACAACATCACGAATTGGAGAGTCTTCGACGACGATCAGCAGATTATTAGCTTCCTGCATATGGAAGAAACTTTTCAAGGCATGGTGATTGATGAATTCACTCGCGATGACAATTTGTGCGATTTCACGGTAATACCAGATCCGAGAACTCCTGAATCTTCATCGAACATGGTAAATTCGATCCCTAAGTCTGTATTTAGATTAGAGAAATTTTACAATCTTCAGAATAAATTCAAAAAATTGGTCAACTGTAAAACCAATAGTTCCTCTTTATCATATGAAAAAGTAAACTTAGGAACTAATGACAATCCGCAGTGCATTAATTTAGGGGTGGGGTGTTCTGAACAAGAAAAAGATGCATTTATTAAATTGTTTAAAGAATTTAAATTTGTTTTTTCATGGACGTATGATGACCTTAAAACTTTCGACCCTAACATCATACAACATGTCATTCCTATGAAACCCCAAACCTTGCCTTTTCAACAAAAATTAAGAAAAATGCACCCTAAGCTCGAACCGACCGTCAAAAAAGAATTAATAAACTCCTAAATGCTAAGATAATTTTCCCAGTTAGGCACACTCAATGGGTTTCTAACCTTGTCCCTATCCGGAAGAAAAGTGGGGAAATTCGACTATGTGTCGATTTCTGAAACCTTAATAGAGCGTCTGATAAAGAAAACTATCCTGTCGCACCCATGGAATAGATCTTTCAACAGGTATCTGGTTCTAAAAGACTATCCTTATTGGATGGTTTTTTGGGGTACAACCAAGTCCTGATGTCTCCTCCAGACCAGCTTAAAACTACCTTCCGCACTCCATGGGGCACCTACGCTTATCGAAAAATGCTCTTTGGATTGATTAATGCCGGTGCCACTTTCCAGAGAGCGATGGACATCGCTTTCCGAGGCTTAATCAATCAGTCCGTTGTAGTTTACTTAGTTGATGTTACTGTATTTTCAAAAAACAAAACCGATCATCTAGCTCATTTAAGAGTTCTTCTACTGCGATGTCGTAAATACGACATTTCCTTGAATCCTAAAAAATCTATCTTCGTGGTAGAAGAAGGTAAACTCTTAGGATTTATTGTGTCAAGCAAAGGGATGATTATCGACCCCGAAAGGACTCAAGTCATCTCGAAACTTCCCCCTCCTACATCCAAAAATTCTATGCAGTCTTTCTTTGGCCAGATAAACTTTGTCAGGAGATTCGTCCCCAGTTTCTCCGAAGTGGTCAGACCTTTACAGAACCTGATTAAGAAAGACGCACAATATCATTATGGACCCTTAGAAAATCAAGCTTTTAACGCAATAAAAAATGCCATAATAGATGCTCCTTCTCTCATGAGCCCTGACTTTTCCCAAGACTTCACGCTCTACACTTTTGCTTCTGACCATTCCTATGTTGCAGTCCTAACTCAAAAGAACGCTAAAAACAATGAAGTACCCATTGCCTTTATGAGATATGCTTTCAAAGGTGTGGAACTTAATTACCCAGCGGTAAATCAACAAGCCTATGCTGTTTTCAAAGCAGTCAAGCACTTCCGGTCTTATCTTTTGAAATCTAGGATGAAATTTATTGTCCCTTATCCAGCCGTCAGGAATCTGTTAGTGCAGAAAGAACTAAGTGAAAAGAGGGCGAACTGGGTTACTTCTTTACAGGAGTATGACATAGAAATTACCCCAGCTCAAATAGTGAGAGGCCAAGGGTTATGCAAGTTAGTTGATGATTCAGCAGCAGGACAGCAAGAAGAAAACTATAGGTCAAACCTAGGACAGCACGATCAAAATGCAATCTGTTGTGCACAAAACTCTGTCAGTATGTGGTATGACGATATAAAATTATGTCTTGAACATGAGTCAGCCCCCCGTCACCTGGATCCCACTAAAAGAAGAGCGTTAAGATTAAAATCTGCCTCCTTTCATTTGGTTAATGGTATTCTGTGTCATCAAAATTTTGATGGAGTATTAATGCGTTGTCTTCAGAAAGACGAAGCAGAAAAAGTCTTACTAGAGTTGCACGCAGGAGAAGCTGGTGGGAATTTTGGTGGTGACACCACTGCCCATAAAGTTTTGAGAGTTGGTTGTTACTGGCCCACGCTTTTTAGAGACGCCCATGCCTTGTGTCGTAAGTGTATTACTTGTCAAAAAGCATCAGGGCGGTTATAGAAACCAGCCTTTCCTTTGCAGCCTGTCTCAATAGACTCTCCTTTTCAGCAGTGGGGCATTGATATCATAGGTCCAATCAATCCGCCATCCTCACTGCAACATAAGTTTATCATAACAGCCACAGATTATTTCACCAGGTGGTCTTAAGATGCCACATTAAGAACTGTGAATACCAGTCAGGTAATTTCCTTTTTAAATTCGAATATTATTACTCGTTTTGGTATTCCCGACTGTTTAGTATTTGATAACGCTTCTTATTTTTCGTCTCTTGAGATGAGCGAGTTTGATCTAGAAAAATGAATTAAATTGAGGTATTCTGCCAGTTATTACCCCCAGGGCAATGGATTGGCAGAATCAACAAATAAGAATCTGATTAAAATCATTAAAAGAACAATATCTGAGAATCACAAAAACTGGCACAATGCATTATTAAATGCAATCTGGGCTGATAGGGTAACACCAAAAAATATTGTAGGTAACTCTCCCTTTTCTCTTGTCTATGGCAGAGAATCAATTCTTCCACCACATATCCTTCTTCCCTCACTACAGCTATCCCATAAAATACAAGACAAGGACTTCCCCCCTTTGGAAAACCGAATTAACGCCTTAATGAAGCTAGAAAAGGTAAGAGCCCAAGCTAAACGTAAGTTAGATCAACATCAACTAGTGGTCAAAAGCTGGTTTGATTCTAACTCTGCCTCTGATAGGAACTTCGAAGTAGTTGATCTTGTCTTGAAATGGGACAAACTGCATGAGGGAAAGGGAGAGCACACGAAATTTCAAAACTTATGGCTTGGACCATTTTTAATTGCTGAGAAATTGGGCCCCAGCTCTTTCCGATTGCAGAATCTAGAGGGACAGCCTGACACCTATCCAGTGAATGGCCAAGCTCTGAAAAGATATTTTGCTTGATGACAACCTTTTGTATACTATGTACATATTTTTCTTTTGTTTTCCTTTCTTTTACTGTTTTGGCTTTGATCTTTTCCTTTGCGCTTATCAGTTTTTGTTTTTGGAAATACACATACCTGTATGATGAACTATTCAAACAAGAAAAACAAAAAATTCTTTCACTAAAATGACTGCTGAAAAATTGTCTAAACATCAATTATATACTTCTGAAATTTACATCTGTGTTGGCAAAGACTGTTGTTTGAAAGAAGTTAACTGATTTCAATTATACGGATATCAGAGTGGGTTAAATGGCAACCCTGTCGAGGCTATGGACGCTTGCTAGCAACAGTGGCCCTATCAACAGTATTGGAGATTTTATCTTTAATATCGTGGCTCGCTTGTCTTAAGACTGCTATTAGTTTTCATCCTTTATACACTGCT